>WNHD01000286.1:0-84702 GCA_011057455.1 Ganaspis sp. Gsp50 | reverse complement strand
GAATTGTCTGTAGGGCAGCCGCAGGCTGCCTTTCATACAACTCGTTTTGCTCTTTTTAAGTTTGAAATGAGTGCTCTGAAGTGCATTTCTCACCTAAAATCACTTTAGTCGAGTCTGTGTACCTAAAAAATAGGTTCTGTGTTGAAAAAATAGATTCTAATAGCTTCTGAATCGAAAAAATCAAGAAGAATGAATTGTCTGTAGGGCAGCCCGGGCTGCCTTCCATACAAATCGTTTTGCTCGTTTTAAGTTTGAAATGATTGCTCTGAAGTGCATTTCTCACCTAAAATCACTTAAATCGAGTCTGTGTACCTAAAAAATAGGTTTTGTTTTGAAAAAATTGATTCTAATAGCTTCTGAATCGAAAAAATCAAGAAGAATGAATTATCTGTAGGGCAGCCGCGGGCTGCCTTCCATACAATTACTTTTGCTCGTTTTAAGTTTGAAATGAGTGCTCTCAAGTGCATTTCTCACTTAAAATTACTTAATTCGGGTCTGTGTAGCTAAAAAAGAGGTATTTTGTTGAAAAAACAGGTTCTAATAGTGTCAATAATAGATTTTTTAAATTCTACTTTCTACAAAATTCGATTTTAAATATTTATTGACAAGAGTTGATGTAATAATATCAATACTTAATATTTTTAAGAGTTTTGTTAGATTTCGCCAAGCTTTTAGATGTAAAATAGCTCCACGGTTTAAAACCACTGAAAATCCTAACCCCTTTAAAGATATTTTAAACATTCTTGAGTATTTCAAATTTTATTCTCTTCAAAAGTTTTATTTGCTTAAATGTTCCAAGAATAGAATGTATCCTAACTATCTGTTTGTTGTGTTAAGCACTTTGTTAATACTTTGAAACTGATATTTCTAAATAATTGGGTTTTCCTTACTTCTGGTTTAGAATTGGTACAATATCAGTAGAACTTGATATTTTCAAGTTTGCAGCGAATTCTTGTCAAGCTTCTAATATGCTAAAAAGCTTCTTGTTATGGAACTATTAATGGACCTAGCTATCTCGAAATATTTTGAGCTTAATAGATTTATAGATTAATATTGTTAGCTATACATTATTAGGGTCTGTGTTAATATTAAATGAACTTTATTATCTGCTACAGAAAATTGGTAAAAATTATGTTTGATGCCCGTTTATACGCGTGCTTACTTTGCTAGTAATATATGTTGTAGTTTAATTGTTGTTGTAGTTTGTTTGAAGACATCAATCACCTGTGAGCAGTAAAAGATCTTATGGTTTCCTTATGGAACCTTATGGACCCTTATGGTTTCCTGCCAAGATTTCTGAGAATCGGAGCCTTTATTGGCCCAGCAATGACACAGGATTTGAACGCCAATGATGGCCTCATAGACTCTGACGCATTTCGTAGTATTTTTTCAATATGAGACTAACACTTGGGCTTAAAACAAACCATCCCAGTGCCAACATTCACCTTTTTTCTGACAGTGATAATTAGCTATTATTGATTTAGAACGAAAGACGTGAAATTGCCTGTAGTGAGCCAAGTTTCGTTTTTTCATTGGCAATTTTAATTTTCTTTTACATATTTGACTATTGGACTGTTGTCGTGCCATTATTAAGCCAAGATTCGTCTTAATTTCATCAAATTAGATTTCTGGGAATCGTTTTCAGTACTGACCCAACAATGTCACGATTTGAACGCCAATGCTGACCCGCAGTAAGGATTGCCGTAATTCGGCAGATGTTACTGCGCCAGTATTGAGCCGTTTTGGTGCAGTTCTGTCATTTCGTACTTAGGAAGACACGACACGTCAAGAGAGATACGTCAAGACATAAGATGCATCACAGGAATCAGTGTTGCGGGAAGCATGAGGCCCACCGCATCATCCACCATATAATAGATCATCACAGAGATACTAGTGTTCAGCTGGAGTGTTCACGTTTTTAAAACTGCGTTTCCACGTCCGTGATTTCGGGAGTGCTAATTAATTTGTTAATTGATAAATCATTAAAATGTGATAACAGAAACGGCCGTTCGTATGTTAAGAGGAATCTATAAGTCTTATTTAAAATGTTTAAAATAATAATATTTATTTATTTATACGTCTTAATTATTAATATTAAATTATAATTATACATTATTATTGTTTTTATTAGTATTAAATGTTTAAAACAGTTTCCGCGACTCTGATTTCGGGAGTGTTAATTGATTATATTTTTGTTGAAGGGTGTTTTGTTTTTGTGCTTTTCAGTGAAAAAAAAACAAATTATTTAAGTTTTGCGTAGATTTTTGAAACGCGTGTTGACATGTGAAAGTTCGGTGCATTTTTCAGCAACGTGTGTTTATCAATTATAGTGAAATAAATGCCAATTATTGTGTGTGAAGTTTGAAGTGTTTTCTTCGTTTTCTTGGAAATCAACGTTCGTGAGCTGCTCCAGGATGGAGGTCAGGCGTTGGTGTATGGAGTCCCCGGTAAGTTTTATTTTTTTGTTTCTTTTTAATTGTTAACAATAAAATGCTAAAATATTTACAAATAGTTTGCTTTGATACTAGAAGATATATTTGTTTAAAATGTTAAAAATTAAAAATGTTAATGTATTATCATTTACATATTTTTCTATGTTTTATCAAATTTTTCTTCTTATTTGTTTAATTTTGAGATTAAACGAAATTTGTAAATATTTATTTATGAATAATAATAACAATTTATTATTTAGAAATAATAATAAATAATATTTTTTTCAATTTTACAAAGAGTAATATATTTATTAAATATTTTTTAAAAATGTTACAAAATTAAAAATGTACATTATTTTATTAATTTTTATTATTATTTACATTTTTTTCATTTCTTATCAAATTTCTCTTCTCATTTCTTTAATTTTGAGATTAAATAAAATTTGTCAGAATGTTTTCTGTTAGTAAGGTCACAAGTTTGCAACAAATTTTTCTTGGAAAAAGAGTCATCACTCTCAGGTAGGCTTTAGTTTTTGATCTTCCAAGTCCAGCTAACCTTTGATTGTTTACTTCTTACTCTTAATTCAGAAAGTACAAAGGGCGGTAGAACTCGAGCTGAAATTCCGGGAAGTGACCTTATTAGTCTAGTTTCTCGAGATAAATTTAAATATTTCTAAAACCAACAATTTTTATCTAAATGAATTGAACTAGAGGTACCGCGGTAGACCCGGTTTCCGTCCAGGACCCAGCTTTCGTCCACTTTTACAAATTTTCCCTATTATAATGTAAATTATAAAATGATTGTATTACTAGCTATAAATATACGCGGAATTTTGAAATTAAATCTCGAAATAAATATTTTAAAATTAAATAATTTCAAATTTTATTGTGCAAAGGTTTTAAACGTTTGTATTAATTGTTTCTAATATATGACAGCTTATTATTATTAAGAACAAAAAACATATTACAAAAGAGTACAGAATTTTTTATTAGAGTCTAGATTATTTATTGATAAATAATTAAAAACATTTTTAAAACACACAATCTAAAATCATTGAAAATTATTTGAAATTAATTGAAATTTATTTATAACAAAATCTAAATATATTTTAAAAAATTATACTTTTTCTAAAAGAACAAGGATAATTTTTAATATCGCAAACAAATCAAATGGTATACCTATATTTCATTTATCTGGAAAATAATACAATTTGAGCGCCCAAAAAGGTTTACTTTAAAATTTTGTTTTTTTAAATTGCAATTTTTGTTATTTAATTATACAAAATTTATTTTATTTAAGAAACTTTTTACAGGGCGAACATTATTTATTTCCTTTCATTATTTTTTAAATAGAATATTCATTCTTATTGTTAGTCGGTAAAATGTCATGATTCATTCTTAGGATTTACTATTATAATTTTGAAAAGTATACTTATAAATTGTAATGAATATAAAATATTATCATTATTTAAAATCAAAGATTAAATTTAACAGTAAATCGGAAAAGTACTTAAACAGTTAAAGGAATATTAGTTTTATTTTATTACTCTAAATTTAACTATCATAATTAAGTTAAATAAGAATCACAGGTCCTTAAGAAGTAAACAATTCTTCTGTACGAAATAAGGATGTACAATACCTTATATTCCTTGAAAACTATTTATATTTTCTTCTTGAAATTCCATTTTTTTAAAAAAGAATTTCATACTCTTTTAAACACATTTAAATAAAATTGTATTTTACTATTGTTATAATTAGATTCATAAAGTAGTTAAATATCATTCGTAAATAAATTCACGAAACTTTAACTGGGTAATTGAAGCAAATAATTAATTACGAAAGTTATAATCATAATTAAAGTGGTCGAAAACTGGTCCCTTGGCCATCTTAGGTGGACGGCAACTGGGTCAACCAGGGTACAATTGTATTATGTAGGACAAACAGAGAATCGCATGACATTATCGAATTTTAATTCAAAGAGATTGTGATGTATCTTATTCACAATTTAGTAAAAAATAAAATGTTTGTTATGTTTTAAATAAATAATAAAAAAATAAAGTATTAAATTTTTTTTATTTTTTCAGACTGATGGACAGGAAGGAGGATGCAGAAAAAGTGGCCCCAGCATAGTCCCAGGTCTTCGCAGAAGAGAAGGGATCTCCTGGGACTGGTCCAGAAGAGGCGATGCTGCCATCGCTCCGACGATGGAATCCGCGATTTATGAGTCGTTTTTTATTTTTTACAATGTAGTGACAATGCTGATAAAAAAATTAATTTCTTAAATAACTATTTTTGAAATTAATAAAAAGCCATTCATTTTTAAAATACAGCTTGTTTTAAAAATTAATGCTTGTATCAGCGACTTTTATCCAAGTGCATGTTTTTTATAGTGTTTTTTCCATTAATTTTTTGAATCAATTTTTCCTTTTGGCTAAAGATATAGAAATTTATTTCGAAAAAACAAAAATAATTTTTTCATAATTTAATTTTTAAAGATTTCATCAAGTTACGTTACTTTTAATTGTTGATACAATTTAAGAAGCAAATAATTAAAATATTAAAAAGTTAATGAATTTTGTGTACAAATGAATTTTTTATTTTAAAATTAATATTATAGACAATTTCTAATAAATTCATCTTGATGCAATATTATGAACGAATTTTAAATTCAATTTCCAATTTTATTTCTGATAATTTTTCATTTATTTTAGTTACTTATAAATTTATAAATAAATAAATAGATTACTTATTAAATAATGAATTTTTGTGAGTTTCAGTATTTTTGAGCTCAGGTGTCGGATTTGTCCCGGGACGTAATCCCTAGTGTAGGCTTTTGCGCCTGGGCGGTACGTGAGAGGATCGTGGAGTGTGTGTGTTGGTAAAAATGAGGATATAGGGTTTTTTAAATATAGGAATAGGTAGTTTGTTATTTTTTGGTGTGAAAGGGTTAACGTATTTTTAAATATAGCTGTAGGCAGGGCAAACAATTTTTTGGTATGAATCTTTTTATTGATTAATTATTATATTGTGTTGTACATTTATTGTCACTACGTTGTACCAATCCTTTCATGAAATGTTTTACATAGGTTTAAAAAACTTATTAATCGGAAATAATTTTTTCAAACCGATGTAAATCATCTAAGATATTTAAATGTGTACATGTATTGTCATAATTTGTCTGTTTTAGTGAAATCATCGTGGTAAGAAGTATTTAATTTTTCAAAATCTTTTAATCATGTATTTTTTCAGGCCTTCATTTAATTTATTTTATTGTTTTTTTTGTAGCATAAAGTTTTATTGTACTGATATTTTTTTTATATTTAAAATCGTTAAATTATTATTAACTAAGCAATAATTTCAAGTCTACATCAATTTTCAACTTTAACGTGAATCTATTCAAATTGGTGGTATCCATTTTTTTGGTGCTTCAGTTTTTGTATGATCAAGTTATTTTTAAAAATTGAGAAATGAGGTTTGATTTAATTGTAGTTATTATAATTTATTATGAAAATATTTTGTATATGAAATTATACAATTCATAACTTCTTACATTTTTTTTAAATTAAAATTATGCTTGAATTTTCAAAATCAATTTTCCCATGACGTCATTTTTGACCCTATTGAAAAACAACTTTCGGTTCTTTCCCTGAAAATCGTGTTTTTTTCTAACGAATCTACCATTTTGAATAAAAAATGGAATTTCGAATGTTTTTTGTGATTGTGAAGTGATAAAATTGAAGATATTTTTTTTTCATTTTTTCTGTGATTAGTGATTTATACTCTGAAAGAAAATTGTGAAAATTTCCGTGCTGTTCACTAAAAGGGCGTTAAAGTACCGAGTAAGTAATATTTTTTGGTAAGTATATTTTTCATGAATTACTGTAAATTTTTTAAAATGAAAAGTTCAAGAATATTTAACTACATTTTTTTATTTTCCAGATCCGAAATTCTCTCCAGGTAAATTAAAATTATTTCCAAATTGTTGAATATGCTAATGTTTTTTGTTATCAGATTTTTAATAAATAATGATTTATTTTATCCAAACACTGAATGTATATATGTTTATCATAATTTCATTTTTCTCTTTTTTAGATATAAAGAAATAAATTCTCCAGGTAAATTAAATAATTATTAAATATCTGATTTTTATATATGTTTATTATTTAAAATTGATGTCTTCCTTTGTTATTGTTCTTGTTTTTTATTTTTAGGATTTTTAATATTGTTTTAAAAATAATACTCATATATGTTTTGCATAATTTCATTTTCTCTTTTGCAGATATAAAACTAAATTCTCCAGGTAAATTGAATAATTATTAAATATAAAATTGTTATATAGAAATGTTTTTTTATTTGAAACTATTTTATATGTGCCTTGTTGAATGTTTAATTTTTTTCTGATCTTTAATAAATAATTTTCTGTTTCAGAAAAAGCGCAAGGTATGCTTTTTAAAAGTTCATGTTTTTCTTTTTCAGTTCTATTTAACTCTTAAGGTAATTAAACTAAACGTTTAGAACATTTTAATCTGAATTTGTTACAGTTTGAGATGCATGATTGGTTACCTCCACGTGGTGCGTCTTGGTAACAATATCATTGAAATTCTTTACTCATTGCAAGTATTAAATGCAAATAATCATGAGTTTCAATGAAATTGGCTAAATACCAATCTGTGTAAGGAAAACATAATTAAAATTGACAGATTTCTAAGTCTTACGATTGTAAATTTATTTCTTTTATTATATTTATACATAAAATACTCAAAATACTTCAAAATATTTAAAAATACTCAAAATATTTAAAAATACTTAAAGTGTGTTTAAAATATTTCAAATGACTCAGAACTACTTTAAAATACTTCAAACTAATTCAAACTACTCCAAAATATTAAATAATACTTAAAAACTCTGAGATATTTCAGAATGCTACAAAATACTTTAAAATATTTTGAAATACCTTCAAGTTATTTTAAAATAACTTCAAAATATTTTAAAATAACTTCAAAATATTTTATAATACTTCAAAATATATAAAACACTCCAAAATACTTCAAAATATTTAAAGATATTTTAAAATATAGTTCAAAGTATTTAAAAATAGTATTTTAAGTATAAAATAGAGTATAAAAAGCTTTTATAGTATTAGTTTTTTGGAATATTTTAAAAGAATATAAAATATTTCAGAGTACTTATAAATACATCAAACTACAACAAAATAGTTCAAAATACTCCAAAATATTAAAAAATACTTAAAACGTCTTTAAAATATTTAAAAGTACTTAAAGCTACTTTAAAATATTTCAGACTACTTCCAAATACTTCAAAATATTTACAAATACTTAAAATTTAATTAAAATATTTAAAAATACTTAAAGCTACTTTAAAATACTTCAGATTACTTAAAAATATTTCAGATTACTTAAAAATACTTAAAATTACTTTATAATATTTCCTAATACTCCAAAATCTATTAAAATACCTCAAAATATTTAAAAACACTTAAAAGTATTTCAAAATAGTCAAATATACTTAAAATTACTTTCAAATTCTTTAGAAAAACTTCAAGATATTGCAAAGTAATTAAAAATATTAGTATTTGAAGTAATAAATAAAGTATTGACAGATTTTAAAATATTAGATTCTTTAAATATTTTTATAGTACAATATTATAATGATTTTAATTCTTACAAAATATTGGAATATTTCATTTTTTCAAATATATTAAAAAACATCATGCATGGAAATTATTCTCTTTCTTATGGAAATCATGGAAAACTCATGGAACATTGTGAAGAAAAATTTGTAAAAACCCCGCTGTACTATTTCCTCTAGTTAAAATAACCAGAACTCTTTTTTTAAGTACGATCAATTTGAATGAAAAAGAATAATCAGAATTCTAATTTATTTAATTGAAATTCATCCAAATGATATTTCTACCAAAAGAAGCAAATCTCTTATTCTATCAGATGCAAATTGTTGAGCTGATTCTGGTCTCTAAGTTGCATAATCAGCATCAATCCTGTCAATCATCAGCTTCTAGAAACCAATCAGAATTCGCCTCTGCCCGTGAAAAATGACTCGAAATGATGCGTGTTTCTTCTCGGTGGTAAAGATGGAGCGGTATGTCTTTGAATAAATTTTAGACTATGTTTAAGAACCAGTGCTGCCGCAAAGAACCTCGCTCTATATCTAGAGCCCTCCCGAGAGTCTCGGCTCGTTTCGGGCCACCGACGGTCTCAGTTTTTCCATCTTTTCCACGTCGCGCTGTCTCTCTTGCCAAACTCAAAGACTGATGAAGTCCAGTGCCTTCACCTTCATCATCAAAATTATCATTAAACACCTGGACCGGAAATCCGAGCTCCGTTTTCGCGTCCCTGTCCACTTCTTCCCTAAACTGACCAAGAAATAATGGGCAACGCCCAGAGGAAGTCTCATTACTCGAAGCAGATTTCTTCTTCCGGAAGTAGCACCAAGAAGGTACACTGGGAAGGTCCAGGTAACTTTTCCATGCTTCCGCAACTTTTTGCCAATTCTTTTCCTGTTTTGCTTTTCGAAAAATCCTAGAACCAGTGCAGATTGCTGTCTTTGATTTTGGATTACATGTTTGGCAAATTTCTGCATTTTTGAAGCGAGTGAGCGACAAGTGAAGTTGGAATTGCAAGGTCGGGGAATCCTTTTCTGTGGGAAAAGTGATTTTTGATTTGGTGTCCGATATCATGTATATCCTCCCGGAGCTGCCCAGTGGTTTCGCTTTTGATTGCCAAATGCTCTTCGTTTTATTTCGGGACAGCCACGTGCAGCTATCCGTTAGGTCGCGTGTTCCTACATACATATTATATTGAATGCTTTTGTTTCAATACAAACACACTGAGTCGATGATGATAAAAATATTTTGCTACACAACGTAATGCCTATTTTGCGGTACGATTGTTCCTCACGTTTTTTCTTGCCCCTATTGCATTTTTTTGAAATTTGAGACTTGAAAGCAATCGGAATTGGTTTTTTGAGGATTCTGTTTTGTGTTGTTGAAAAGTTTTTCTGGGGTTGAAAATCCGTATCTGCAAAAGTGGGTCGTTGAAAATTGATAGAATTGAGTAAAAGTAATATTTTAGGTATAATTTTGTATTGCAAATAAATAAATAAAGAAAGAATTTTACATATAAATTTAGGGTCTTTTGCTTCCTCAGAGAAGAAGTATTGTTTTTAGATATTATTTATAAAATAAAAATTATCTTCTGATTTTTCAATTTCTTGAATTTTTTGTTTTATTTTCAAACGATGAGAATAATCGTTTTTGTGCGTGTCTTTCGTAAATTCATTTTTTGAATTTTTTCTTTTCTTAATCGACGGCAATAATAGTTTTTATGTTAAAACTAAATTAAACTAATTTAAACTAAATTAAACTAATTTAAACTAAATTAAACTAATTTAAACTAAATTTAAACTAATTTCATATAATTATAAAATAGCTGGAACATTATTTCTTTTGGGTATTAAAGAAATTGTATTATTGTAATTTGAAGTTATATTTTCTTCTCGAATAAATGAAAAAAATACTATAAAAGCGAATACAACTTTCCTGGAACGATTTTTGTGTTATTTTCGGCTTAGATATAAAAAGTTTGGAAATAAGATCATCACAGGAAGCAATTATGGTTTTATTATCTTTTGTTTTTGACTCTAAGTTTCTCTATTTCCCAAAGAATCTATTTTTTGCGAAAGAGGGATTATGAATTTGTGTAAAAACTTTTGAATTTGTGTTTAAATAGTAATTCCAAAGGTAAATTGTTATTAATAAATAGATTGTCAAGTTTGAACGGAAATTTGGATAGAAATATAATTTTGAGAATGCAAATTTCTATAAAGTAGAATTATTTTAGAATTATTTTAAAACATGAAGATAAAAACAAATGAATTTATTATTCAAAATAAATCTTACCAATTTAATTGCATTTTATAAAATTAACTGTACAAAGAAACTATAATCTGTAAAAATAGAATCAATTTGCCAAAAAATTGGTTGTATTTTTTGAAATTAATTTTATTCTTACGAATCAATTGTATGTTTCTATAAATGAAATTTATTTTTACAGACGAAATGTATTTTTAAAAATTCAGTGTTTTTACAAGTGAAGTTTACTTTTACAAATTCAATACATTTTTACTAATTCATGAAAATGAAGTGTACTTTTAGGAATTTAATGTACTTTTAGGAATTTAATGTACTTTTACGAATTTAATGTATTTTTACAAATGTATTTTTACAAATTCAAAGTATTTTCCCTAATTCAAAGTATTTTTAATTAACTGTATTTTTATAAACTGCATTTTCCAGAATGAATTCGTTTTCCTTGAATTGTGAACGTTCCATTTTATAAACCAGGTCTTATTTTAAATTCTCGTATAAATCACTCTTATTAACAGGTCTGCTTTATTTCTCTGAGAAAAACCATGTGATTTTTGCAAACCAAACAATTTACCCACACATTGCTAATATTTCAATCAACGTGCTTAGAAATTCGGAGAATAAAAATATACATAAAGTTTCAATTTCTAAATCCAAAGTCACTTTCAGTTAAATATTTAAAAGTTCAATAAAAATATTTTTTAGTAAACTGATTCGAAAACGTGGGTTTTAATTTCTTCAATCCAAATTAGTTACTTTATGTAGTTTCTAATTTTGCACTTGTCGCTTTATGTATTTTTGATACCTACCTATTTCACGTGCGGCTTTTATTGATCATTAAAATCCAAGTTATAAATTTAGGTACACTACAACTTAAACTAATGCAATTAATAAATAAACGAAGAAAGATAATTAAAATTATAAATTCAAATAGTAATCAGTGTATAAAAAGAGAACATAAAAAAGTTTGATTTAGATTCATAAATCTTTATGTGGAAAACAATTTAAAGAAAACGTATTCATTCTGACAAATTGCAGTTTTTAAAAGTACAGTTGATTTGTAAAAATCGTGGAGCCGTTAACTAAGGTCTCTTTAGCTTCTTTAGCTTCTTTAGCTTCCTTAGCACCTCTTTTACTCCTCGGTACGCAAAAAAAGAGATTCTCTTTTGCACCTCTTTTACTCAATGATTTGAATCCAATTCTCGCAAATCCTCTTTTACTCCTCGGTACACAAAAATGCAAGAGAAATACTCTTTTACACCTCTTTTACTTCTCGATATTTCTAAGTATTCCCAAATATTCTCAAGTATTTCCATGATATTCTTTGAGAATATATTCTTCTTACAGCCTTACACTTTTATATATAAAACAATCAATATACAAAAAATAATATAAAACACTTCCTCCACGAGGAAGCAAAAAATCTTCGTTTTTCATAAACTTGTGTTTTTAAGGTTTACCAGCTGCACCAGGTAAACCGATTCTGATCCCAGGAACTGAAGAGACGCAACCGGATGTTGTGAGCATCAGATGGGAACGATCACCAAGTAATGGGGGTTCGGCTATAATTGGTTATCTAGTGGAACATCGAAAACTGGGTTCACCTCATTGGATTCGTTCAACGCCGGTTCTTTGCAAATTCCCTGAAGTGACCTTGAGTGGCCTTGAACCCGGATGGAGGTACCAGTTCAGGATCAGGGCTCAAAATGCACTGGGACTTTCCGAACCAAGTGAAATTTCAGATCCACTGACAGTCACCCTGCAACGAGCCGCAGCATCTCCGCCTCAATTTGATCTTGAATTGAGTGACACCACTTCTCTAGAAAATGATCAGGTTCATTTGCCAGTGTTACTTACTGCTTATTATTGTATTACTATTTTTATGAGAAAAACTTGACCCTTATTTTCAAAATTACAGGCGGAATTTGAAGTCAGATATTCAGGATCCCCGACGCCAAAAGTTGCCTGGTTTAAAGATGGTTTTGAAATTTTTAGCAGTCGTCGAACCAGGATAGTCACAGAGAATGGAAAAAGTGTTCTTTTGATTCATAGAACAGCTCTTGACGATGAAGGTGAAATAAAATGCACTGCGACGAATCGAGCTGGACATGTTAGCACCAAAGCAAGACTGATGCTTGAAGGTAACTAGTTTAGTTCTGTAAAAATATTTGCAATTGCTGAAAGTAGTTTCAATTTTGTTTATAAAAGTATCTTCAATAGAAGCTAAAAGTTCTTGATACTAATGAATACTAACTTGATACTAATGAATACTAACTTGATACTAATGAACACTAACTTGATACTAATGAACACTAACTTGATACTAATGAATACTAACTTGATACTAATGAATACTAACTTGATACTAATGATATCTTCAATTGAAGCTAACAATCTACAACTTCATACTGAAGGAATTTTCAATTGAAGTTGAATAGAGTAAATCATGCAGAATTTTTTGTTATAACATGAAGAGTTGTTTTGACAAAGTAACTCCATGATTTGCTGTAAGAATTTAAGACTTACTACTAATGAAAACTTCAATTGAAGCTGCAAGTCTACAATTGAAGCCAAAAATCTATAAATTGGTACTAAAGATATCTACAATTGAGGATAAAATTCTACAAATTGATACGAAAGAAATCTTCAATTGAAGCTAAAGGTTCACATATTAATTCTAAAGATATTTTTAACTGAAGCTACAATTTACAAATTTACTCTGAAGGAATCTTCAATTGAATCTAAAAGTCTACAAATCAATTCTAAAAATATCTTCCATTGAAGCTAAAATCTACCAGTTAACTCTATGGATATTTTCAATTGAAGCTAAAATCTACAAGTTAACTCTATGGATATGTTCAATTCAATTGAAGCTAAAATCTACAAGTTAACTCTATGGATATCTTCAATTGAAGCTAATATTTACAAATTGACTCTAAATATATCTTCAATTAAAGCTAAAATCTACAAATGAACTCTAAAGATATCTTCAATTGAAGCTAAAATCTACAAATGAACTCTAAAGAAATCTACAATTGAATCTGAAAAGTATACAAATTAATTCTAAAGAAATCTTCAATTGAATCTAAAAGTCTACAAATCAATTCTAAACATATCGAAGTCTACAAATTAATTCTAAAGAAATCTTCAATTGAATCTAAAAGTCTACAAATTAATTCTAAAAATATCTTCAATTGAAGCTAAAATCTGCAAATTGACTCTAAATATATCTTCAATTGAAACTAAAATCTATAAATTAACTCTAAAGATATCTCCAATTGAAGTCAAAAGTCTACAAATTAATTCTATAAATATCTTCCATTGAAGCTAAAATCTACAAATTAACTCTAAGGATATATTCAATTGAATCTAAGAAGTCTACAAATTAATTCTAAAGAAGTCTACAAATTAATTCTAAAGAAATCTTCAATTGAATCTAAAAGTCTACAAATTAATTCTAAAAATATCTTCAATTGAAGCTAAAATCTGCAAATTCGCTCTAAAGATATCTTTAAATGAAGCTTTAATCTACAAATTAACTCTAAAAATATCTCCAATTGAAGCAAAGTCTACAAATCACTTCTAAACATATCTTCAATTAGATCTAAAAACGTCAATTTTTGACGATATCCTCAATCTACCCTAAAAAAACCTTTAAACTTCACTAAAAATACCTTCTACTCACTCTAATATTCCAAACTTTAAAACCACACAAAAACCATAACTACACTATCTTCACCCTTAGCACCACCGCGAATAAGACTTCCACGTCAGTACGAAGACGGACTTCTTTTCGAGCAGGACGAGACTGTGAGATTGAAGGTATCCTTGGCAGGACGTCCACCACCGGAAGTGACATGGTACCACGACGGTGAGATGATACTAAAAGACGAGAGACACATTTTTGAGTCGATGGATGGCGAGAGTGTTCTGAGGATTCCTGACGCGAAACGAAGAGACAGAGGAGAGTACAGTGTGAAGGCAATGAACAAATTAGGTGAAGACATCGCTTCATTCTTAGTCACCGTAACAGGTAGGTAGGTAGAGGTTGCCAGCCAAATAACAATGTCGTAACAGATGTTGGCATCTGAAAGATGAACTTCTTGTCTTTATATATAGATCGACCTTCTGCCCCCGGCAAGGCTACTGTCGCTATGACCTTGGGAAGGTCTGTCACTCTCACGTGGAAGGAGCCTGAAGACGATGGAGGTTGCAAAATTGGAACATATATCGTCGAATACTACAGAGTGGGATGGGACATGTGGCTCAAAGCTGCAACTTGTCGACAGACCTCAACAACTCTAAGCGAGCTTATCGAAGGATCAGAGTACCGTTTTCGCATCAAGGCAGAAAATCCATACGGTGTCAGTGATCCCAGCGACGAGAGTGATGTTGTCTTCATTCCAGATCTCAAACGGGGGTAAGTTCCGGAGCGTCTGAATTTTTTTGACAAATCGAAATCTGATGTTTTATCATTGTTTACTGTTGATGTGATGATGCACGATGATACATGATGATCCATGATAATACGTGATGACATAAATGATAATACATGATGACATAAATGATAGTACATAATGTTTAATGATGCTACATGATGACATAATGTTTATGTATGAATTTAATAGAATTACAGGTCCATTGATGAGTGGAAAGTCACAGAGTCACAGAGATATTCCCAGGGGGAGAAGCGAAAGACGAGAAGTTAGTTTTGTTGATCCGACTCAGAGGACCAGGAGTTTAACTCGAGAAGAAAATTATTCCAGAGAAGGTCCTGTTGAACGTTCTGTGTCGTCGCAACGTCTCAGTACAGGAAAACCTTCAAGATCCGACAGCAGAGTGACGTTTGCAATGGATGTTGTTGATCCTGATCAAAAGACACAGGACCAAGTGAGTCTGAAAAATAGTTCACAGATCTACACTAAATCAATTAAATAAATACATTCGATAAATTCTAGTTTAATTCTAGCCTAATTCTATTTCAATTCTATTCTAATTCTTGTCTTAATTTTATTTCATTCTAATTTTTGTCTAATCCTATTCTAATTCTATTTTAATTCTACTCTAATTCTATTCTAATTCTATTCTATTCTATTCTATTCTAATTCTATTCTAATTCTATTCTAATTCTATTCTAATTCTATTCTAATTCTATTCTAATTCTATTCTAATTCCAATCTAATTCCAATCTAATTCTAGTCTAATTATTATCTAATTATAGTCTAATTCTAATTATTCACCTGATTGATCTATAATTCAGTTGATCAAAAAAATCGCCCATAACTACTTCAGCGGCAGAATGCCAAAAAATCATTCTACATTTGCGTTTCTAATTTCCAATTCCAACTTCGCTGAAGAGTTTGATAATTAAAAGAATTTGGCTTGTCTAGATAATCGCTATTCAATCACTTAGTAATCTATTCAGTCACTTAGTAATGTCTTAGTGAAATAATAATTTGACTAAGAATTTTTGTCTAGGTAACAATTGTTCTGATTAATCAGAATACTTGACTTTCTGTAGTATTTCCTGCTTCTATTGTTGTATTTCTTGATCCTAGTTTTGTATTTTCTGCTGATGAGAAAAAATACTGTGTTCTAGGTGTCAGATGAAAGAAGGGAATCAGAATCAATAAAACAGCCATCAGTGGTTGTAACCCCGACATTTGATGACTCTGGAGGACGATCTCCTGTTCCTCAGCCTAGATCTAGATCAGTATCTTTTTCCAAAGAGAAAAATTTAACTTCCAAAGAGAAAAATTTAGCTACCAAAGATAAGAATCCTGGCTCTCATAGGGAACAGAACTCAGGTCCATATAGAGAACAGAATCCAGGTCCATATAGAGAACAAAATCCAGGTCCATATAGAGAACAGAATCCAGGATCGTATAAGGAACATAATCCAGCTCAGTACAAAGATAATAATCCTCACCAGGAACATAATCCTGGTTCTAAGATAAAGAATCCACCTCCTTCTAAGCCTCCAAGACTACATGATCCTAGGAATCAGGCAACAACTTCAACAACAGATCGCTCTCATCTCAGTCCTACAAGGCTCCAGGAATCCAGAGATCAAGCATCATCGCATGATCGCACTCCTCTTAGTTCTCCAAAGTTCCGTGAATCTAGAATCCAATCATCAGATCGTACTCATTATAGACTGGACGATTCTAGGAATGAATCAGCAGCTGATCGTGTTCATTTCAGTCCTCCGAGACTAGAGGAGCCAAGAATTCAATCAGCATCACCAGATCGTGGTCATCTCAGTCCTCCTAGGTTTCAAGAACCGAGAAGTCAATCCGCTGCATCAACATCACTAGATCGGACTCATCTTAGTCCCCCAAGGACTCCAGTTTCAACTTTGAGGAAGCAACAAAACATCACAGATTTGTCTGCAACGGATGACTCTTCCAATCTCAATATGAAAAGAGACAAGTTCGCTCGCACTGAACCTGCTTCTTTTGGAGAGGATGATGAAAACGCTCTTCATGGTAGCTCCGAGTTCGTGTTGGTTCTTTATCCAGAAGATAAGGAATTTCAAGATTCTTCTGTTTCCAGAGGACGAGTTCAATCAGGTAATTAAATGTTCGTTAGTTTTGAGTTTCGGATAATGAACTTGTTTCTAATAATCTGACGATGATCATCTAATGAAGGTTATCTAACTATGATTAGCTACCGATGATTATCAACAAGATGATCAAACGATGTTCATAACAAAAACGATCAAACGATGATCATAACAAAAATGATCAAACGACGATCATTTGACAAAGATAATCAGACGATGATCATCTGACAATGATAATCTAACAATAGTCTTGAATTTTGATGATCACTTATTTAATTTACTTCACTCATTTAATTATTTCACTAATTAAATTTAATGTTTAATTTATCCGCAGGTCACACGAACTCCCAGGGTGCTCCGAGCGAAGAAGAAGACCTGGTTCCTCCACCGATGTCACTGTCGCTTCCGGAATTGTTCAGAATCGATCATGAAATCGTCGAGACTCTTCGGGAAGCTGTCAGCTCCACCGAACTTCTTCACGAGCGAGCAATGGAACGATTCTACAAAGCCGTTGCCGTTGAAGAAGCCGTTGATGAAGCTAAGCGTCAGAATCAAAAAGAGAGAGCCAGCAGTGAATCAAGAACCGATCCAGCAGCTGCTGACACTTTCGAAAAATACCCCCTCTTCGAACACAGAACTTCCCTTCGCAGAAAACTTCCTACCTCCGTTGCTCATTCCACTCTCTGGCAAACTAAAAGAGACCGCAGAAGATTAAGTGACAGTCAAACAGACACGCTACGAGTTCCCCCTAGCTTAGTACCTTTAGCCCTGGAGGATGCAGCCTCCGATCCTAACTTAGCATCAATCGATTCAAAAACGGATCCCTGGACCACTGATAACAATCCTTCTGATCACACAGACAACAAATATTCTAAAACTGGAATCGATTATTCCGAACCTGATATCGAAAGTTCCGGGTCTGGTCCCGGATA
This sequence comes from Ganaspis sp. Gsp50, assembly GCA_011057455.1. Classification (NCBI taxonomy): domain Eukaryota; kingdom Metazoa; phylum Arthropoda; class Insecta; order Hymenoptera; family Figitidae; genus Ganaspis; species Ganaspis sp. Gsp50. Next base: position 66,870 of record WNHD01000286.1, on the reverse strand, counting down.
TTCTGAATCTGGAATCAAATATTCCGACCCTGGGAACAAATATTCTGACTCTGGCATCAAATATTCCGACTCTGGGAACAAATATTCTGACTCTGGGATCAAATATTCCGACTCTGGGAACAAATATTCTGACTCTGGCATCAAATATTCCGACTCCGGAGTCAAATATTCGGAATCTGCGAAAGATCCAGAAGCTGACACCGAACATCTTGAAACAGAAAGCAACATACAATATTCCGGATCAGGGGACGCCTTGGACTCTTCTGAATCAAACGACAGATCAAAAGGTTCTCTGAACCAATCGAATTCTGATCAAAAGAAGTCGTATTCTGAACAGATGAATCTGCAGCAGTCGGAACCGTTACGCAGGTGGCATGACATGGGAGTAAACCTCTCATCAGAAAATACATTTTCTCCGATTGAAGACGAGGCTAGCCAGAAGCCAGAGGATCAAGGTTGGCTGAAGAAACCCTATGAAGAGATAACAGAGACGCAGAGTGTGGAGACTTCGATTGAGTCCTCTGAAGAAGAAAGCAGTGACGAGGATTTGAGACAATTCAGAGCGCGGATTATGGCGATTCCGATCGTGAATGAAGAGGACACTTATCATCCCAGAGGAAAACCCATTCTTCATGTGAGTCCAGAACCACCTCCTCCTGTTCCTCCTCATGCAAGCAACTTCTCTTTCGGTCCCGCTGCTCCTCACGCAGGAAACTACTCTTTCGGACCCGCTGCTCCTCACTCAGGGAACTATTCTTTCGGTCCTGCTGCTCCTCAATCAGATAACTCTTTCGGTCCCGCTCATTCAGGCAACCGCTCTTTTAGTCCTGCTGCTCCTCATGGATCTACCAATTTTTCCGTACCTGACGGAGTACACTATTCGGTTCCATCCCCACCAATCTCGCCGACAAATATTGTTCCAAAATCGATTTTGAAGAAGCGGGTGGAGCCAGACGTTGTTCCGGTTAATCAGTTCGGTAGACCGATTCCTCCGGAAAAACCTATTGAAGCGAGACCTGAAGCGAGACCTGAAGCGAGACCTGAAGCGAGAACTGAAGCGAGAACTGAAGCAAGACCTGAAGCGAGACCAGAAGAAACGAATCAGGAGGGTCTGAATCTTAGACGGAGGTCAGAAGAACTTCCGACGGAGATGACACTCTCGGAATCTGACATTGATAATGAGAATGTTCTATCGGCTGCGGAGGTTGCTAGGAATCGGAGAAGACAACTGAAGCAGATGTCTAAAAGTAGTATGGCGTCGTCTGATGGAGATGAAGAAAGAGAGGAAGAAAGATTAGCAGTTGTTAGTCATTATACCGAAATCGTGAAGGAGTATTCTATGAGCCATAAACCGTTCCCTCAACGACGAGTCCCGACACCCAGCGCTGATAAACAAAAAGTGAATTTAGAAGAACTGAATAAACGTCTTCAAGCTGCTGAAAATCGTACTCTGTCTCCGCCGAGAGCTAGATTCGATTATTCGTCAGATGAGCGATCCAGTGATAACTCTGCTCATCAGGATGTGCACATCGTTCATCAGGGATGGAGAAAAGAGCCAGAGGAAGATCAGGATAGATATGAGCTAGAAGATGATCTGGAATATGAGGATCACCGGGGATATGGACTCGAGGATGATCAACGAAGATTTGGAATTGAAGAACAAAGATTTGGTTCAGAGCAACAACGATTCGGATCAGATCAACAACGATTCGGATCAGATCAACAACGATTTGGTTCAGGACAACAAAGATTCGGATCAGATCAACAACGATTTGGTTCAGAGCAGCAACGGTTCGGATCAGATCAACGATTCGGATCAGATCAACGATTCGGATCAGATCAACGATTCGGATCAGATCAACAATTCGGATCAGAACAACAATTCAGACCAGATCAACAATTCAGATCAGATCAACGATTTGGTTTGGATCATCAAAGATTTGAATCAGACCAACAGAGATTTGGAACAGATCAGCAGCGATTCGGATTTGATCAGCAAAGGTTCGAATCTGTGGATCAGCAACGGTTCGGAACTGCGGATCAGCAGAGGTTCGGATCTGTAGATCAACGTTTCGGATCTGCGGATCAGCAACGATTCGAATCAGCAGATCATCAAAGATTCGAGCCAGAGGATCGTGAGGATCGTGAAACTTTCAGAGGAAATATACAAAGTCGATCAAGGAGCAGTGGTTCGACGGAAGTTAAAAGAAGAGGTAGATCTCGAGGGGAAGCCTCAAGGTCTAGGAAATCTTCTTCAGAAAGAGTTGCATCGAGATCAACGTCGAAGAGCAGGAATGCTTCGACGGAAAGAAAAGCATCATCAAGATCGTCTTCGAAGACTCGAAAAACGGATCAAAGTAAAAAGTCTCGTTTTGCGGATGGATCCAAGTCGAGTCGTCCAACGTCTAGATCAAGTTCGAGAGATCGGTCGCGAGCGCAGACTCCAACTGAAGCTAAAATGGAACGACTCCAGCGGGCGATGGTTCAGAAGAAGCCGCGTTCGAGGAAAACTTCAATTTATGAAAGACAAGTATATCGTGATGAAAACGCTGACGCGTATTCTAAACAATTGTTAGCTATTGAAGCTGAGAGGAGCGTTAGATCAACTTTCAGTTATGTTACGGATGTGATTTTGTTGATGGCTGCTGTGTACGTGTATCTCTTCAAGCGAGCGATTCTAGCTATTCCCATAATTGGACTGATTCTTTTTCGTCGAATCCAGCATGGAGTTCGAGATCTGATTCCTAAATGGTTGCGAGGTCCTAAACGCTAATGAATTGTTGTTGATTATGAGTGGTTTTATGTTATATTTGGTCTCGTATCTGTGCGAAAAAAATTTTGGTAGCTGGAGTTTTGGGAAATTGAAAAATTGGGGATTTTAAAGAAATTTTAACTATGAAGAGGGTCGAAAAATGGGGTGAAATGGTTCTAAAACTTGTTGTTGGTGATTTTGAATTGTTTTGATTGTTACGAATTCGATCTTTTATTGTTTCGAATGTTTTACTTCATAAGCTTTGTTTATTAAATCATTGTTGTTAGACGATCCATCGTGGAACGATTTATCATAAAATAATTAAGCATAGAATGATTCATCATCGAATGATTCATCATCGAATGATTCATCATCAAATTATTCATCATCAAATGATTTATCAACAATAGATTTAACATCAAACGATTCATCATCAAAGGATTCATCATCAAACGATTTATCATCAAACGATTTATCATCAAACGATTTATCATCAAACGATTTATCATCAAACGATTCATAGTCAAACGATTTATCATCAAACGATTCATCATCAAACGATTCATCATCAAACAGTTTATCATCAATCATTTCATCATGAAACATTTCATCATGAAACAATTCATCATGAAACAATTCATCATGAAACATTTCATCATGAAACATTTCATCATGAAACATTTCATCATGAAACATTTCATCATTAAACATTTCATCATGAAACAATTCATCATGAAACAATTTATTATCAAACAATTCATCATCAAGTAATTAAAAATCCCCATCAATTTATGAGTTTCAGAAAAATGATTAGATGATTTATACAATTTGACATTTTCGCTATTTTTTCGAGCAAAGTCACGGAGACTGAGAGATTGAATATCTCGTATATGTAAATATTGTAAACTTGTCCCTTGTCAGTTCTGTAACCACTGATCAAGTTTTCCTAGTGGCATGTAAGATTGATAGAGTTTTGCAAAAATGTATTCGTAATATTTATGTAACATTGATGTAACTTTGCAGTAACATTGATGCATCTTTGATACAATTTTAAACTTTGAAAGCCTCTTCTAATAATAAATTAATAAATAATAAATAAAATAAATAATAATAATAATAATAATAATAATAATAAATAAAACAAAAATTTCTTTTTTTCAAAAAAGCATCTTACAAAGTGTTGATCAATATGAATTGAAATTTATTTTTAAATATTTGGAAACCAAAACATTTTGGCGTAATTTTTCATTAAAACAAACTTACGTGCCAATGGGGTGTGTTTCTACTAAAAAATTTATTACTTCCAAAAATCGTGTTTTTTACAAAGAAATGTGTCTGATTATTGGTTCCTATGGACAGCTTGTTCTCTATCTGTACAAAAATCCAAGAACGAAATACATAAGTGTAATAAAAAGTTTTATTTTATTCTTAAATTTCCTTTTCCAATATTATTTGACGATTCTTTACAAACAATCTTTTGGTAAATAGAATATAATTTACCAAGGACGTATACAAATTGAAATGAAAATATTAAATGAAGCTTTAAAATGACAATATGAAATTAAAACATGAAATCAAAATGTTAAATCTTTTGATTTAAAGTATTAAAGTATTAAATTAAAACATGAAATGAAATGCAAATATGAAATGAAAATATGAACGAGTAAAATTGGTAGCACTTTTGCTCCATTTTTGTGTCTGTTTAGTATCTTAACCAATCTTATAATTTCTGTTAAAAGAAAAGTGGTACCATTGTAATTCTTTCAAATTCATGTCAATGTTCACATTTCCATCAAAATTAAAGAGGTACCAAAGAATTGCAATTCTGTTGAAGCAGTAACAATCGATTTTACCAATTTTGTTGAAATTAAAATGATGAACGTAAAGATAATGAAAGACTAAGTTTTTTTGAATTATAACATTCTTATCATTGCAAAAATCAGATTACTACAAGAAAATTTAAACTCTTTTGAATCAATTAGAGTCAATTTGATCCTTTAACACCAAAGTGGTACCAAAAGTTGTAAATCTGTTTAACCAAAAATCTGCTCCTTCAAGCCAAAGTGGTACCAAAATTTTTAATTCTTCTAAACACAAAATTTCAGATTTCAATAATATCTTTCATCTACATGAAAATTCGCAAACGATCAATTTATTTGCAACTTATCAAAATCTGTTCCCAAATTATCCTTAAAATCTGTTCCAAAAATATCCTAATAATATGCAAATTATCCCCAAACTTATTCCCAACTTATCTTCAAACTTATTTTCAACTTGTCCTCAAACTTTTTCCAAACTTATCCTCAAACTTATTCGCAAATTATCCGCAAAATTGACAAGCAATAAATCCGCAAAATAATCAGCATGCGAAAATAATTCTCCGCGAAAGACAAAAGCGAAATCCAATTGTCGAAGACGAGAAGCAAAGCGTGAGTTTAAATATACACTTTGGAAAGTAGATCTCGCGGATTTAGAACCTTTAATTAGTTCCTCATTCCTCGTTGGCCATTTCTCTGGCTTTACGTTGGTCGTACAAGAAGAGTATATGGACATAAAATTTCCCAAAGAATGAGTGTACGACAGCCGACGTATTACGTCAGGGCAAACTCGGCGCATGTCTCCTTCTGCCACTGTTGTAAAACGACGAAAATTTCAGGAGAGGAGGCAGCATCTTTGAACGTCGTGACGATTTTAGACCAGAGCCCTTGGCTTGGCAGTTAGGGTGTGCGGCGCTTTCGGCGTGTTGGGGAAAAGAAAAAGGAAGGAGAACCGGAGAAGAAAGACGGAACGAAGGGAAGTGTTCGCCGCGCGAAAAGCGCACAGTATCCGGAGTTATGTCAGAAAAAATCACCAATCGCATCATTTGACGGAATGACCTTAACAGGCAAGTTTCTTCGCTTATCTTCAATCCACTTTTTGCATCTTTCTTCAATCCTCTGCTTATTGCCGTTTTCGTAATGGTACCAAGGAAAAATTAATCTCAAGGTCGTACCTGCAAATCGCTTCGTGGAAATTGGATCATTTTGGAAAAATTGATTTTTTGTTTCGTTTCTTTGTTTCGTTTCTTTCATTTTTTGTTTCGTTTCTCTCATTCTTTGTTTTGTTTTTCTCATTTTTTGTTTTGTATTTTGATTCGTTTTTTGATTCGTTTTGTTTCGCTCTTTTGTTTTTCAAATTTTTGTTCTTTTGTACATTGTTCGAAATAGGAATTCTGTACGTTTTTGTTACCTTTTGTGCAATTTATTTTTTTTGTAGTTTTTGTTTTGTATTTTTTTTATTGTTTGTGTTTGTAGTGAAACCCTTCGACTTATTATTATTTTTAGTAAATTGGCTGAAAATGTAATTTTTGGTAACACGGTTATTTTTGTTTGGTTTGAAACTACGTGAACAACGCTTATGATATTCGAATTTAAAAATTAAAAAACTACATTTTTGAGAAAATTAAAAATTTTATTAAGTGGTGTTACTCTACATTTATATTTTTGTTTTTAAAGCACTTTTTTAATTTTCGTTCACTTTTTCAGTATTTTTTTGAACAGTATTTATTACTGTATTTCTGTTTACTATTTAAATGTAGCTTTTAATTTACATGTCTTTTAATTTACATGTAGTTTTTTATTCGAATAAAGTTATTTATTTACGTGTTGTTTCTTATTTACATGTACTTTTCTATTTACGCGTTGTTTTTTAATTTAAATGTAGTTTTTTCATTTGCATGTAGTTTTTTCATTCGCATGTAGTTTTTTCATTTGCATGTAGTTTTTTAATTTGCATATAGTTTCTTAATTACATGTAGTTTCTTATTTACATGTAGTTTTCTATTTGAAAGTAGTTTCCAATATACATGTTTTTTATTTAAATATTTAGTTTCTTATTTACATTGATTTTCATTTAAAGTAGTTTCTGATTTACATATTGTCTTTTTATTTACATACGTAGTTTTTTATTTACATGTTGTTTTATACCCATGTGTAGTTTTTCATTCACATGAAGTTTCTTATTGAAATGTAGTTTCTTATATTTTTGCGTGTTGCTTTTTTCATGGCATGTAGTTTCTTATTTACATGTAGTTTTCTATTTCTATGTAGTTTTTTATTTACTTGTAGTTTATTATTTTCATGTGGTTTCTTCTGTACATGTAGTTTTTTTATTTAATTTTTTTCATGTAGTTTTTTAATTACATGTAGTTTTTTATTTACATATAGTTTTTTTATTTGTATGTAGTTTTTTTATTTGTATGTAGTTTTTTATTATCACGTAGTTTCTTATTTACATGTAGTTTCTTACTATCGTATTGTTTTTGAACTTCCATGTAGTTTTTTATAGTTTATTATTTACATGCAGTTTCCTATTTACATGTAGTTTTTTATTTACATGTAGTTTTTTATTTACATGTAGTTTTTTATTTACATGTAGTTTTTTATTTACATGCAGTTTCTTATTTACGTATTGTTTTTTAATTTGCACGTAGTTTTTTATTTACACGTATTTTCTTATTTACATTTTCGTTTTCTAATTCACATATAGTTAATTATCCTTTTTAAAAAATTCTTTAAAACTGCAAGAGTCCCAAATTAAGAAGTTGTCTAATTAAAAAAAGCTCTTGGTTGAAATATCTCGCGATTAAGAGCTTATTTTTTCCGGGATTAAAAAGTACCAAAACAAGCCGATTGGGGTCGATTTTTCTATGAAGCGACGATGCACTTGGAGAATATTTTGAGAGTTGGCCAGTCTTTATAAACAGTGATTGCATAAACGTGGAAAATTATTGTTTCGATATTAAAATGTGGCGTAAGTGTAAATGAGCTTGTGACGATTTAACCCAATCAACTGTCATTATTTTAACCAATGATAAAAATAGATTAAAAGAAACCACCGGATTCTGACGTGCGTGGACGTTGACATGTGAGCGTGTCAATTTTGATTGACAATTAGTTGCTTATTAGAAACAGAATTTTAAAGACAAACATATTTTCAAATCCAACAATTCAAAATATGCGAAGATTGCTGTAGTAAATTTAAAACTAGAAATGCTTGTGTTTTTTATTTTGCAAAAGAAAAGGGAAAAGAGAAGACGAACTGAACCAGTCGTTTCTTATGCGTGGTCATTTAAAGGCGGTATTTTTAGAAAGCCGGTTAGTCGAACTTAGCGAATCAAGTCGATTGCGGTTTCGATTGCATTTCTTATCTTGCATGATGAATTTTTCGTTTTTGTAATTGTGAGTTTGTAATCAGGAGGTTTTTCTTATTATTGTAGATCATTCGTCCGGATTCGACACATCAATATGGGAAGGAGACGAAGAAATAAAAGCCAACAGTCGATCGGATGAGGATGTTGTCATCTCGCTGAAAATTCGACAGTCCGAAACTTGCGATGATTTTATTTTTGAATTGTAAGTACGTTTTTTGCAACGTTGTACGTTTTCTGCAACTTTGTACGTTTTTTGCAAATTTGAACGTTTTTTGCAAATTTGAACGTTTTTTGCAAATTTGAACGTTTTTTGCAACTTTGTACGATTTTTTCTGATTTGTACGATTTATTGTAATTCTCTACGATTTGTAGCAACGATTTTTAACAATGAATCTTTTAATAACAAAAGCATCCGCAAAAATGTGAATAAAAGTTGACTTGAACAAAAATATAAGCTGTTCTATTTTCGATGGTCTAATAGCTTCCAGTGTAACTAGAATTTGCTTTCGGCGCTATTAGCTTATGGATTCCTAAATGACTAATAGATCTTCAAACTCTGCTTTTCGAAGACATAAATATCTTTTGTCTGGTGGTAACTAAATATATATTTAAAGTGATTTATTAGTAACTACAAATCCTGGCAATACTTTGCAAAATAAAAATTTCTTCGGACTTTGAATTTGCTTCCTTGTAAGACGAATGAATATTCTCTGAAGAATTAAAAAAATGCTAAAAACTCAATTTGACCTGATACTTGTGGAAAAAGTCTTCACGAATTCCACGACCATGAAGTTTGTAAGCGAGTTCTGCGAGAGCCATAAATCAAAAGTCGTAAAATCATTCTCACGGGTTGCACACGATACTTTTTCAAGGCTAGATGCTTAACGAATTATTTGAAAAACGTTTTTGAGGATGCGATGACAACTTGTATTAACTTTGAAGACATGTTTTATCTGTTTTTATCTGCTTGGAAAATATTCGTGAAAGATTGAATAATTAAGTTGATACAAGTTGTTGCTGATTCGCCAAAAATTATGATAATTTGCAAAATGTTATAATAATTTGCAAAATATTATAATAATTTGCAAAAGGTTATAATAATTTGCAAAAGGTTATAATAATTTGCAAAATATTATAATAATTCGCAAAAGATTATAATAATTCGCAAAAGGTTATAATAATTCGCAAAAGATTATAATAATTCGCAAAAGATTATAATAATTCGTTCAAGGTTATAATGATTCGCAAAATATTATAATATTTAGTTCAAGGTTATAATGATTTGTAAAACGTGACATTTTATCCAAAATTATAATAATTTGTAAAACGTAACATTTTATCCAAAATTATAATAATTTGCGAAAGGTATATTTCGTTAACGATTATAATAATTCGTCACAAGTCGCAATAAATTTCCTGGATATTGAAGAGACTGGATCTTGAAAAACACAAAAATGTTTAGCAAAATTTTGGTCAAAATTGACAAAGTCGTTTGAGAAATGATTCCAAATGTTATTTGAACCTGCTACATTAGTTATTGACTAATCCGCTAATACCATGTAAATTAACCATGATTAGCGTGATACGTAAAACATTTGTCGTTAATTCGTCCTGGTTCCCGTGAAACTATCCCGCGTGCCAAGCATCATCAGAGGGTGTTTATTTCAAGCAGGCGTAGATTTAATTTTGCGAGGTCGAAATTATTCTGGTCGTGTCATTTCGTCGAGTCTGTCTTCAATGCCAGGGACGTGTGGGATCATTGCATTTTCCTCTGTTTTCACTGAAACTTTGAAATCACTCGAGGAATTCTTGATAATTTTAGACACAATTATCTGTTTCTTGTACTCTAGAATTTATTGGCATGTGAGGCTGATTTGTTTGAAATTTAGCAAGTTTTAGCAAATTAGAACAAAACGTTATTACGCGCTCAGACGCCAATTACGAAAGAAGTGTCGAGACATTTTCCGTTGCTGCTAAATCGGATGCTGAGTCTGCAGATTGAACGGGAATCATTGAAAGATCAAATGAACCAAATTACCAACTATTTAGGGTTGGCAAATGGGTAGTTGAACCAGGTAATTTACTTGCAACCAATTTTTTGTTATTTAGAATTGTTCGTTTTTTTAAATATTTGTTTGCAATGTAAAGAATAGCAATTGATTCAATAGGTGGATGTTTTAGTAATGATTCAGTCGCTGGAAGCCTCGTTGGAATTTTAAACACTTGATTCAATCAGTGACTACGAAAGTTGATTTAATAATCTCGTAGCCTAATCATTGTTTGAATCAGTAGTAAACAGTTGATTCAGTCAACAGGTGTATAAATAGTTTATTTAGTTAGTGATTGCCTAAATGATTGATTCAATTGATAGGTACTTGAGTAGTTGATTCAATCAGTAGGTCCTTAAATAGTTGATTCAATCATCCTTATTGATTCAATCATCCTTATTGATTCAATCATCCTTATTGATTCAATCATCCTTATTGATTAAATCAAAGGTTGAATCAATAGGTGCATAAATATTTGATTCAATCAGCAGACGTATAAATAGTTTATTCAATCAGTAGGTGCATAAATAGTTTATTCGGAGAAAAAGTGTTTTAATCAATAAGTGCATAAATAGTTGATTCAATAAGCAGGTGCAAAAATAGTTTATTCAATCAGTAGATGCATAAATAGTTGATTCAATCACTAGGTACATAAATAGTTGATTCAATCAGTAGGTGCATAAATAGTTGATTCAATCAGCAGACGTATAAATAGTTGATTCAATCAGTAGATGCATAAATAATTGATTCAATCATTAAGTACATAAATAGTTGATTCAATCAGCAGACGTATAAATAGTTGATTCAATCAGTAGGTGCATAAAAAGTTGATTCAATCATTAAGTACATAAATAATTGATTCAATCAGTAGGTGCATAAATAGTTGATTCAATCAGTAGGTACATAAATAGTTGATTCAATCATTAAGTACATAAATAGTTGATTCAATCACTGGCAAAAAGTAGGTGCATAAATAATTGATTCAATCATTAAGTGCATAAATAGTTGATTCAATCAGTAAGTGCATAAGAAGTTGATTTAATCATTAACTACATAAATAGTTGATTCAATCAGTAGGTACATAAATAGTTGATTCAATCAGTAGATGCATAAATAGTTGATTCAATCATTAACTACATAAATAGTTGATTCAATTAATAGGTGCATAAATAATTGATTCAATAATTAGGTACATAAATAGTTGATTCAATCAGCAGACGTATAAATAGTTGATTCAATCAGTAGGTGCATAAATAGTTGATTAAATCATTAAGTACATAAATAGTTGATTTAATCAGTAGGTGCACAAAAAATTGATTCAATCATTAAGTACATAAATAGTTGATTCAATCAGTAGGTGCAATAGTTGATTCAATCATTGGGTACCACTATAATAGTGTCAATTCGTTATTAATCCATCAATCAAATATATTCTATTTCCCCTATCAATTCCCATTCAAAAATAAGAGCACCAATCTGCAATTGTTATTTTCAATTCAATTTAATTCCAATCTTCAATCGCAATAAAATGTTATCTACTAGAAGATTGATTTTTTATCTACCAGAATTTTATCTACAAACTTTTTCTAACAAAGTACAGTCCACTTTTTAACAAATAACAGTCCATTTCCCAACAATAACGAATACCAGTAAATAATTATTTTCCGAAGGATACCCGTTCCTCAAAGCATGAAAAAACGTGCCGAAAATGAGTGTGAGAATTCTTTACACAAAACCTAATTTATTATTAAGTCTTTCCTAAGTCTAGAGATTAATTCTTGACCTATTTTTGCTTTGTGCTTCTCCTCTTTTGCGTAAAGAAGGGGTGAAGCAGAAGGTGGAAATGGCAGAAAGAGTCTGCCACAAGCGACGACTATCAGTCTTGCGAGAGACCGACGCACACGATGATCAAGACGATCGATTGAGAATTGAACTGTCCTTGCGACAAGAGCAATGCTTCGAATTAGGGCGAAGCGAGCGCGAAGTGGACCAACACACGTTCTGGTTGGTGACACTCACCCAAACTTCTCGCTCCTGTGCTACCGGATTATCAGTGCGCGTGTCCGAAAACAATAAATTCCTTCGCCATTTCGCTTTAAATATCCCATTTCCAGTTTCTGGCCAAGTTGAACAATAATGTGTCACTCAAAAATTCAAGCGATAGCAATTTTTCCATCTGTGCATTTTTTCATCATCAAAAAGTGATTCCAGATCGTTTAGATGAAGATTCCCGCCACCGAGACGCGTTATGGGTAGCAAATGTTGCAAATGTGCCAAAAAAACCCATGCCGCAAGCTCCAACGATGGATCTAGATACCGGTAGGCAAAAATCGGAATTGTAAAATTGTGTGGCTTTTTGTTTGCTGATTGCAAATTTGGGAAAGAAATGATGATTTGATTCATTTGTTCATCAAAGAGGATAATCGGTTCAAGAGAGAGATGATTTGGAAAAGAGAATAATCAGTTCGCGATAGATAATAATCAATTCGAGAATGATCAACTTGTGAATAATCAATTTGTGAACGATCAATTTGTGAATAATCAATTCGTGAGTAATCAATTCGAGGGAGGGAATAAAATAAATTCGAGCAAGAACGGTCATTAATACTAGAATTTTGATAACAAAGTATCTAAAAAGAAACGCGTTCAGGAGATTCAAAATCAGGTTGAATTCATTTTAAGAACAATCAAGTTCCGGGGATTATAAAAAGCAAGAGGTGCAGGAAATTAAACAAAAAAAGCTTTTCATTAATCATGAAAAAAGGTTTCATCAATAATGAAAAAAGGTTTCATCAAGGATGAGAGTGTATTAAAAATGTGCGATTTTTTAAAAACAAAGAATTCTACAAAATTTTGAAAACACGGATCCAAGGATTTTAAAAAATGAAAGTGTTTCGTGAGAGTTTCGTGAATGAAGAAAAGGAATTAAAAAAAAAAACAGAATATGGAAAAAACTGAAAAGTTGGAGCAATCGATCAAAATCGAAACTGTTTTTATTTTATTACAGGAGATATAATTTCGTTTTTCATCATGATGCAGATTTCTTCTGATCTTGATAAACAAAAGTGACGTTTCACTGACATTTTGCTGAAGTTGCTGGTTAAATGTACGCTGTCAAATAAATAGAATGAATTGTGTCTGGTTTTGTTTGAAGACATTGTTTCAAGATTTCATAGAGATCTTGTCCTACAGCAATAATAGATATATATATTGTGATCTAGAAATATCGCGAGCCTCGTTCTGACGGTTGCATGCCCTCGTGGATCTGACGTAAGCTTGTAACAGATATCCGCTGGCTTTTCTAATTTACATCCTCTTCGTTAAGACAGAAATTAGTCACTGATATTTTGAGATTTTTCAGCTTCCCAATCCAGAGGGAATTGCGTTTGAAAATTTCGAAAAGTGCAAATTGAACCGGTGCTGAAATGTTTGTAACGTGAATTGGATTTCGAGTATTCTTGTTGGTATTGCGCAAGCTTGACGGGCTGAATGAGAAGAATCTATAGAATTAGAAGAACGGTGAAGAATATAAGTCGATGACGTTTCGATTGGATCTTAGCCATCACGTGAAAGAAGCTACAAATCAAATTTACACGTTTTTTGAGTAGATTATTGGTGTATTTGTTTTTGTTGTTTATGGACATGTTTGGTGGTTTTGTTGAATTATTTGACAGTTTGGTGATTGGGAGACTTTTGAGGAGTGTCTGATTTCGATCTGTTACAATTGATTCGAATTGCGATTAATGCGGATTCCAATTGATTGGAATTGCGATTAATTTGGATCGTAGTTGCTTCCATTCTTAATTGATTCGAAATCTAATTGATTCGAATTTTAATTTATTCGAATTCTAATTGATTCGAATTCTAACTGATTCGAATCCTAATTGATTGGAATTATAAATGTTTAATGTCTAACGAATTCGCATTCTAATTAATGCTAATGGCGATTAATTCAAATTACAATTGATTCGAATGGAGATTAGTTTAATTGCAATTGGTTCTTAAATCCAATTTAAATGGAGATTAATTGCAATTGCAACTATCTTGGATTGCAATTGATTCGAATTACAATTATTTTGAATTACAGTTGATTCAAATTGAAGTTGATTCGAATTAGAATTGATATGTACTCCAATTGATTTGAATATCAAATGATTGAAACTTTAATTGATAAAATCGTTAAAATTTTTATTAATTTGAATCACAATCGTTTGACAATTCTATTGATTTGTATAACAATTAACATGAATAACAAGTAATTCGAATTAAATTGTTTTCAAATGTCTGTTGATTTGAATTTGAATTGATTTGAATTACAATTGATCCGAATTTCAATTAATTTGAATTGCAATTGATTCGATTTACAATTAATTCGAATTTCAATTAATTCGAATTTCAATTGATTTTAATTACAACTGATTCGAATTTCAATTAATATAAATTACAATTGATTTGAATTAGAGTTGATTCGCATTTCAATTGATTTAAATTACAATTGATTCAATTTACAATTGATTTAAATTTCAATTGATTTGAATTACAATTGATTCCAATTTCAATTGATTTAAATTACAATTTATTCCATTTACAATGGATTCAAATTTTAATTGATTCGAATTACAATTGATTCAAATTTCAATTGATTAGAATTACAATTGATTCAAGTTTCAATTGTGTTTCGAATTACAATAAAATAAACAAATAAACAATTGATTCGATTTAAAATTGATTCAAATTTCAATTGATTCGAATTACAATTGATTTGATTTACAATTGATTCGAATTACAATCGATTCGAATTTCAACTATTTAAACTTCCAATCGACTTAAATTACAATTGATTCAAATCCCAATGAATTTATTTCCAAATTCATTTCAATTCGATTCCATTTCGATTCTAACTAACCCAAATCGATTATAATTCGCCTAAATTCTTAATTTCAAAATATTGGTTTCCAAATGATAAATTAATTTTTAATGACAGATTGTTTGTCTCTGTGCGAAATCCTCAAATTTGAAGTATTTAAAATTGTAATGATCCTGGAAGTGTAATTCAAGGAATTTGAATAATTGTGATGAATATTTTGTTGCAGATATCGAGGAGAGTTGCCGATTCCAGCTAATCGATTTCGGATCGAAACTCAGGGAAATTTAGTGCAGTTGACGTTGAAGCAAACGAAACAGGATGATGCTGGGCACTATTCTCTTATTGCGAAGAGAGTATCGCAAAATGGAGGTCAGAATAAATTTGCTAGACGAATTCACCTGAGTGTGGACGACTCATCTGGTTTCGATGAAGGTGATCTTCCTGTGTTTGTCCGACGATTGAGTGATCTATCCGTAAAAGTTGGCACCAGAACCAGATTTCTTGTCGAAATTCGAAGTCCTGCTACTCCAAAAGTAGGTATTTTTGTCTTGTAAATTACTGTTGAGTTTATTCTAACATGATTATGTCATCATCACTCCATTACGATTCCATTATGATTCCATTACGATCCCATTATGATTCCATTACAATTCTATTATGATTCCATTGCGAGTCCATTATGATTCCATCATTGTTCCATTATGATTTCAACATGATTCCATTACGATTCCAATACAATTCCATTACGATTCCATTATGATTCCATCATTGTTCCATTATGATTTCAACATGATTCCATTACGATTTTAATGTGATTCTATTGGAATTTCAACATGATTTTTTTATTGTTCCATCTAGATTCGATAACGATTGTATCAGAATTCCAACATGATTCCATAACCATTTCATCATAATTTCGATTCTATCATAATTCTCTCAGGATTCCAACATCGCTCCATCATCATTGACCATTTCATCATCATTCCAACATGAATCCATTATAATTCTAATATAATTCCATCATGATTGCCATTCCAACAGGATTCTATCACGACTTCATCATGATTTTAATTTGATCATCATTTCACCAAGTTTTCAGCACAGTTTCATCTTTGTTCCATTATCGTGATGATTCTAATCACTTAAACGATATTTTTCCAGGTAACTTGGCACAAGAATGACGAACTTATTTTATCCAATTCCCGATTTTCGTTCGTCAATGAAGGAAACTTTTATTGTGTTGACGTCGCTCCGGTAACTGTTGATGATGAAGGCCACTGGACCTGCATGGTAGAGAATTACTGCGGAAGATCATCTTGCTCATCTCATTTGACAGTAATTGGTAAATTAATCTCATTCTAATTAATTTGGTTTTCATTCTAATGAATTTGATTCTCATTCCAAGGAGATCTATTGAATTGCATTTTGGCTTTTGCCTATTACTTCTTTTTCTCGTCATACTGCTCGTGTTTTACTTCTATTTGATTTATTACCAAAAATTGATCTTTCTTTTCAAATAAAAAAATGTGATTATAGTTCCCAAGGCCTACAAAAAACCAGAATTTGTTGGTGAACTTCGCGCCATCCTTACGGAAACCGGAACTGTTTCTTTGGAATGCAAAGTTGTTGGAGTACCAACTCCTTTGCTAAAATGGTTCAAGGACAATAAGGAGATAAAAGCAGGCGATGTTTTCGCCCTCACTGCAAACGCAGATGATCCAACATCTCTCGGAACTTACACCTGCGAGGCGACCAATTGTATGGGCACTGCCTTCTCTTCTTCAAAAGTAAATCCCTTTTAGATTTTAACTTTTTTTGAGTTTCAGATCTGCAATCTTTGATTATCAGTTTCAGATTCAGTCTCAGATTCAGTTTAGATCCAGTTTTAGATCCAGTTTTGTATCCAGTTTTAGATCCAGTTTTAGATCCAGTTTTAGATCCAGTTTTAGATCCAGTTTTACATCCAATTTTAGATTCATTATAGCTTCCAAAATCTTTGGTCCACTAATCAACGATTTTTTGTTTCTCAAGGTCCACGTTGTTGGAAAAGGAAGCAGAGAAGGTTCGTTGAAACCTGCCGACACTTTATCTCCCTCGGGACCACTTCCGGTTTTCAAAGAAATTTTACGAGACGAGTCCTGCAAGATTGGTGAATCTCTGTCCTTGTTTTGTAAAGGTAGGATTTTTTGAAGAATTGAAAAGATCTTCTAAATGATGGTATGTTTAAATGATCTTTTGTGAAATGAAATAAATCATTTGGTAGTTCAAGTTCCGCCTTGGCCGAAAGAGATAACTTGGTACAATAAAGAAGGGAAAGTGGAAGCTAGTGAAAAGTATCACATTCAGGCAGATGGTCTAGGAGGATATTTGGTCGAAATTAATCCTGTGGAGGCCATGGATGAAGGGGAGTGGAAATGTGTTGCAACGAGTTTCGAAAATGTGAAGCAGTTCACGACCTGTTACGTCGCTATGTCCAGTGAGCTTTCAAAATTTACGATCTTGATGATGATAATACATTGACGTAATATAATCAATAATATAGCAATGTAAACATCAACATAAAAAAATCGTCACGATTACAATGCTTCCTTTATAAGGAAGCAATATATTATAAAAATATATCAACATAAAAATATTTACAATAATTTACAGTTTTATCAATTGTTACCATCATTTTTTATGGTAACTTTTGATTGTTATCATCATTTTATTTACTTTTTTTATGGAGAGGGAAAAATCTAGATCAAAATTTTGATTTCCAGTTCCAAAGAATTATCGAAAGCCTCGATTTATGGAGAGTTTGAAGGCTATTTTGACGGAAGAGGGTTTAGTGTCCTTTGAATGCAAAGTTGTTGGCTTCCCCACACCTCTGCTGCAGTGGTTCAAAGATGGGCAAGAACTCAAGCCAGGAGATGTTTATCAGCTGACTGGCACCAATTCGTTAGGTATTCTGGCTTCACACGTTTCAAAATTCTATTCACTTCTGCATCCAATGATTATTTTTAATTTCCTGTCAGTTATTTTTAGTTTTTCTTCAAATATTTTTAGCACTTCGTGAGTTATTTTTAGTTTCTGATCAGTTATCATCAGTTATTATCAATTATCATCAATTATTATCAATTATCATTAATTATTGTCAATCATCATCAATTATCATCAATTATTATCAATCATTATCAATCATCATCAATTATCATCAATCATAATCAATTATAATCAGTTGTAATAATATCATTTATCATCAGTCACCATCGTTAACACCAGTCAATTTTGTTTCACTCCGTCTCATTTTTTACTTAAAATTATATGAATCATTATAACATTTTGCAGGATCTTATTGTTGCATTGCTAGAAATTGTATGGGCGAGGCTAAAAGTACTGCTGAATTGACGGTAGAAGATATCCAGAATCAATTGAACGAGGAAGAACGTCTGCAACTTTTGAGCACGAACCAACCACCGAAATTTATCCGAGGTCTCAGAAGTTGCGAAGCCAGAATTTGTGATAATTTCAGATTTACGGTACAAGGTATGACTATGAATTTTCAACAAAATGATTAAAAATTGATTCATTTAATTTTTGGAAGTAAATTTTTAACAAATTCTTCTGATCAGTGAGTCTCGCACCGGAACCGAATCTCTTTTGGTATCGAGACGATTCAGCTGTTGAAGAAAACGATAAGTACAGAATAGAAAAGGAATCTTTAGGAACTTGTCATCTCGATGTGCAACGACTTGAATTTGTTGATCAAGTGGGTCTTCCATTCATTATTTATTTTCCATTCGCTATTATTAATATATTTCATTTGCTTCCAATTATTGATTCGCTTCAATTGTTATTAATTTTTATTTGAGTTTGCTTGCTACCAATTATTAATTCGATCCTGTTATCAGTTTGGTATCCATTTGAATTGTTTTCAATTATTAATTCATTTTGTCTGTTTCGAATTATTAATTCGCTTCATTTGAATTTGATTCATTTGAATTGAATTCATTGAATTCACTTCAGTCTATTGAATCTGTTTCATTTAGATTGAATTCATTGAATTCACTTCAATTCATTTGAATCTGATCCATCTGGATTAAATTCATTGAATTCACTTCAATTCATTTGAATTGTTTTCATTGATCAAGTCTCTTCAATTGTTTCCAATTATTGATTCCCTGCAATTGATTATTAATTCACTTACGAATTATTTGATCAGGCTGAATGGAAGTGCGTGGCCAGCAACGACTACGGACACAGCGTGACCTCCTGCTTCCTAAAACTCATCATTCCAAAACACTACAAGCAGCCGAAATTCCTGGAAAGCCTGCGAGCCATCCTGTCTGAAGAAGGAGCGGTGAATCTTGAATGCAAGGTGATCGGAGTTCCACAACCAACTCTAAAATGGTACAAAGATGGAACCGAGTTGAAACCCGGTGACATCCACAGAATAATATCAGGCCAAGATGGCACTTGCTGCCTAGGAACTTACACCTGTGAAGCTTCCAACTGTATGGGAACAGTCAACAGCTCAGCTTCCCTGCTAGGTTTCGAGGACAAGGTCATCACCTCCACCGGCAATGTAGACGTTTCGCTTCCCTTCTCCGCTTTCGAACAGGAGCGAGAATTGGCCCACAATCTGTCCTTATCAACAATCCACGAAGAAAGAACTTCCCAGCTGCACGACACCATTCAAACTGATCAGTCAGTAACAGTTGATGATCGAGGTGAAGTGTCCTTCAGCTTCGATGGCAAAGAAGTGTCTGTCAGCTTGTACGAAACGCCTGATTTGACTGAAGAAGAAGCTATCCAAATCGTCGAAATGTACGCTGATCAGCTATCAGAACATGTCACAGAACACAATGTGATCGAACTCCCACCCATGAGATTCATGAAAGAGACTTCGACTTCCGGAAATCTTCTCATGGAAGCAGTTGTCATTGACGTTTCTCCAGACTATTTTATTTCTGTGGAAGAAGGAGATGATCTTCGGACTGAAGCTGACGTGGAGGACATGTCCATGATGGATGAACAAACCACGCACACGAATTCGTTTTCTTCACCTGTTCCTGCTGAATCCAGGGTTGATCTAAGCTACTTGGAGGGAGAGAGACCACCTGTCAAACCTCCGAGGAGGAAATCAAGCGCGAAAAGCGACAAGATGGTCAAATCTGATAGTTACGAAAGAAAGATGCTCATCAAATCTGATAGCTCTGAAAAGAGCGACAAGATGTTGATCAAATCTGATAATTTAGAAAAGAGCGACAAGTTGTTGATCAAATCTGATAGCTTAGAAAAAAGCGACAAGCTGTTGATCAAATCTGATAGCTTAGAAAAGAGCGACAAGCTGTTGATCAAATCTGACAATTCCGACAAGAGCGACAAAATGCTGATCGCACCTGATAATTTCCAAAGAGACGAAAGATTATTCATCAAATCTGATAGTTTCGAAAGAAACGAAAAGTTGGTGATCAAATCCGAAAGCTTCGAGGATAGCGAAAGGATGTTAATCAACTCTGAGAGCTTCGAGAATAACGAGAGATTGCTCAAATCCGAAAGTTGTGACAACAGCGAGAGAATGCTGATTGAGTCGGAAAGTTATCACAGCGCGAAGGAGCCTCTGAATCAGATATCAAAGAAAGATGATCAGCTGATGGAAGTGGATCCAGACAGTGAAGCATTCGCTGACGCTCTTTCTTCAGCTGAAACTCGAGCTGACAGCAAGCTGCTAAAACTAGACGTTTCTTCCAGTCTCGAAGATTCTTCATTCGACTCCGCGGTTACCAGCGGTGCCATCAAGAAAAAACACTCCAAAAAGAAACGTTCACTAGAAGAGAAAGGATCCTTCGAGGAAGAGATGAAGAAACTAAAACGAAGCGAATCAGCAGACGCTTCTGCCACCTCACCCGAAGACGAATCTGAAAAATCCTTTCTCCTCAGCAACAAAGAAATGATTCGCAACATGTCCGAACAACTATCCGAACCAGCTCTAGTGATTCGAAACGCATTGATAGACTTCGATTCTCTCTTATCCCTAGCTCACGGAAGTGATCAAGAACAAAACGCATTTATTACCGGAAACTTTGCACTGCCGATTCAAAATCTCTGCAAACAGATCAGTACAATTGAGACCAAGGCTTTGAAAAGTGCTGGGAAACGATCTCTAGTGCAAAACGTAAGAATCGCTGTCTTAGAAGCGATTAGTGGACCAACTGAAGAACTACTTCGTGGCATTGAAGTGATGAAACGAAGAGGTGCAGAGAACTTGAAAGTCGATCCTGTTATTTTGGAACCTCTGGTAGATCCGGTTGACGAGATCCTCGCTGGACTGGCTAAAATTGATCATGAAATTCTAGGCACTTCTAGTCAAGTTAAACCGATCGTTTTGGAACGCATGATCAGAACAGTTTCCTGGCTCGGACGTCGAATTGAAGAAGCTGAAGCTACATCAGTCTTGACAAGACCTTTGACAGTGATTCATAAAACCTTGGAGTCTTTTGTAAATAGAATTCCATTGAGTGCTGTCAATGGTACTTGGACCGAGAACATTGATGCCGTTTTGATCGAATCGCTTTGTAGACCTTTGGAAGATTTGACTCGCATTTCCGCTGGTATTTTGAACGACGACATGAATCTTGAAATTGCGAAACAGATTTCAGAACCGTTTGACGAATTGCTGACTAGACTCGACGCTCTTGTTGTTGCTTTAGAGGGATACGAAACTGATCATCGTACAGGATTCGTTCTAGCTCTCAAATCCTCTTTGGTTAATGCTGCTGAAGAACTGACAGCGTTTTGCGAAAGAACGCATTTCGAAGAATCTGGAACTCTCCAACCTGAAACTCTTCAGGAATCAGAAACGCTTCCGAAATCTGAAACTTTTCAGGAATCAGAAACACTTCCGAAATCTGAACTTCAGGAATCAGAAACATTACCAAAATATGAAATTCTTCAGGAATTAGAAACACTTCCGAAATCTGAACTTCTTCAGGAATCAGAAACACTTCCACAATCTGAACTTCTTCAGAAATCAGAAATTCTTCACGAAGCTGGAATTTCTGGATCTGTAGCTCATCCGGAACTTGGAACTTATCCGGAATCTGGAACTCATCAGGAATCTGGAACTCTTCTGGAATCTGAAACTCTTCCGGAAGCTGAAACTCTTACGGAATCGGTATCTCTTTCGGAGTCTGCGAGTTTTCCGGAGATAATTCTGGATCCTTTGATTGATGTTCAGTCGTCGATTAATTCTATTTTGAGGGTTGTTGATGATCCTCGTTCGGAGGAGGAGGTGAAGGTTTCGCAGGTGCTTGGATCATCGGAATTGGTTATGAGTTTGACGACGTTGAGGCAGGCGTTGTCAAATGCTGCTCATACAGCTACGACCTTGAAGGAAGAAGAAACTCTTGATGCTCTGATCGACCTTCGAGAACCTTTGTTCGATTTGCAGATCTCTCTTTCATCGGACTTGCTTTTCGAAGAAGTGCCTCTTGTAAACTGCATCATTGCTCCTTTGAATGCGATGAGGAAAGTCTTCACGATTGTTTCCAGCAAAGTTGAAGGATCAGAAGTTTTAAGTTTCATTACTCCGATCTTGCAAACATTGGAGGAAATACAGCAGCAAGTTCCTTTGGTCATTGAACAAGTTTTGATGACGAAGAGCCATCCAGTAGAAAGTCTATTGAGAGGTGAAGATATTTACAGGGAAAGTGAAGATCTGGATGAAGTTAGGGAAATAGATGACAGGGTGGAAAAAATGGAAAAAGTTGAAGATGGTGAAGAAATTGACAGAACTGGAAAAGATGAAGAAATTGTCCGAAATGAAAAGGATGAAGAAATCGTTCGAAGTGAAATGGAAGAAGAAATTTATGAAACTGGAGAAGATGGAGAGATTCGCAGAAACGAAGAAGATATTTATAGAATCAATAAGGATGAAGAAATTTGTAGGATAGAAGATTCTGAAGTTGACAGTGCCGAAAGGTCGAATGTTGAGAGTGCTGATAAATCGGAAATTGACGGAACTGAAAATCTGGAGGTTGATAGAACTGTAAAATCAGAGATTGACAAAACTGTAAAATCAGAGATTGATAAAACTGTAAAATCAGAGATTGACAAAACTGTAAAATCAGAGATTGAAAAAACTGTAAAATCAGAGATTGAAAAAACTGGAAAATCAGAGATTGACAAAATTGAAGAACCAGAGATCAACAGAAGAAAAGAATTGACAGAAATTCTGGAATCAATGGAAGTTGCTTCTGAATTGAGTAATGCCTTTTTCGACATATCTTCAGTTTTGGAACATCAAGAACGAAGGTTTGGAAAGTCAGCTTTAAGTGATTCTAGATTAGTTTTGAAATTGGAAGAAGTGAAGGAAAGTTTAGGATCAGCAACGGTGGCTCTTGGGAATCTGCCAATAAAAATAACTCTGAATGATGATGACATAATTGACGAGTTGGCACACTTGAGTGCACCTCTGATTAATTTGCAAAAAGAGCTGAATAAGAAACATGATCATTTGGAAGAAGAAATTCTGAAAGGTTTAAGAGAACCGTTTGGCAAGATAAAGATCGTGATTGAGAATCTTGCGGAAGGTATTTTCAAGCCGGAAAAAATAATGCTAGTTATTGGATTATTGGGTGACATTGAAGAAAGTATCAAAGAATTAGAGAAACAGGTTTCTGATAAGGTTTGTTTGGAAACTATGGCTGAAGAAATCGATTTGGAAATGCAGGAAGAAGCGAGTATCAAAAATGAAGAAAGATCAGCAACGGAAGAAATTCACTTGGCGTCTGAAACTCAAGATTTGAAAAGTTCTGGACAAGCTGTTCCTCAGGTTTTGCAAATCGGAAAAGAAGAAGGGATGGATTTTGAAGAAATGAAGAGTCAAGACAATGATTTGCAAGAGACCACGATTGAAGCAAATAGCTTCACTGTAGAAAACCAAGATGCAGTAGGTGTTGGAAAAACGTCTGCAACTTTTGGCATTGCTGAAGAAATTTCCAAAACCGAAGAATCGAGTATTTTCTCAAACAGTGTACATGAAGGTGAAGATGTTGCTTTGAACGTTCTTGATTCTTCTACAAATTTAGAAGGAATAGCAATTCCAAAAGCGGTTGCAATCATAGAGCCGATAGAAATTTTAGAACCTGCAGAAACTTCAGAATCTGTAGAAACTTTGGAGTCCGTAGAAATCGCAAAACCTGTAGAAATTTCAGAGTCAGTAGAAAATTTGCAACCGATGGCAGTAGCGACTTCCGAAAACGTTTTGAAAACAGAAGAAACAGTGAGCCTGGAAGAAATGAAGCTAAGTATGGAAAATGTCGTAGAATTGGAAACTTCAGGAATTCAAGAAATTCCTGAAGCTTTTACACCAAAAGTGTTTCGGATGGGTGATGCTGATGAAGTATCGCGAACTGAAGAACTTCAGAGTTTGGAAGAAGATTCTCTTTCTAAAAAGTGTGCTCTTGAAGTTAAAGAAGGACAAGAAAGGGTTCAGATCGCAGCAGAACAGACGGAGCACTTTGAAGATTCATTGCTCTCGAGTTTAAAAGAAAATAAAGATTTTTTGAATTTGAAGTTACAAGAGTCTGAAGAGGCTGGACAGAGCGAATCCGCATCGGTCGTTGATGCGCCACAGATTCTACGAAAAGAAGAAATAAAGGAAATGGATGAAGTTTTGGATTCAGTAGAGGGATTTGCAGCTAAAACGGAAAAAGGTCATGTTTCGGAAATTGCAGCTTTGCAGGGAAAAGCTGATGTTGCGAACTTGCCTTCTGTTTTGAAAATGGCAGTAGATGAAGGTATTTCTTCATTGTCGGAAGAAGTGATCAGTATGGACACTGAAAATAAGGAAGAAGTCAAATTGAGTGAAGTGACTGAAGAAACTGAAACTTTTGGATCTGTGGAAACTCCGGAAGTATTGATGATGGGAAAAGTAGAAGAAAGTGAAGGAATGGCCATGGGGGAAGAAATCGTTATTGGTGAAGAAATGGTACTCGGTGAGGAAATAGTTCTTCGTGAAGAATCAGTAATTTCGGATGTAAAGGATAGTGAAGAAATGGTATCAGATGGAATAAAGATGAGTGTTTCTTCAGCAGGTACTGCATCAGCTGAAGTTATCAAACAACCTGAAGTTTTTGGTATTGCTGAAGAGAAGAAAGCTATAGAACTCGAAGAAGCGAACATTTTTGAAGAAGGTACAAAGCTGGTTGAAGATAATCTAAAGATTGTAGACTCTTCTTTAACAAATGCAGCTATTTCAAAAACACCAGAAGTAGTACAAGCTGAAGAAATATCCCAAATTGAAGACAGTTTCCAAACTGGAGATGTTTTACAGAAAGAAGAAGCTTTACAAAAAAATGTTTTACAAAAAGAAGAAATTTTACTGCCTGAAGAAATAAAAATTCAAGAGGTGTCTGCAGTTGAAAAAGAGGAAGAAAAGTTAGTTCATATTCCAGATGTATACAATGTTGCAAGAACGGAAGATATTTTACAAACGGAAGAAGAAACACTGAGCATGGAAGAAACGAAGCAAGAATTGAAGAAAGTGGACGAGTCAGAAGTTTCTGAATATAAAGAAGTTCTTCAGCTTTCGGAACAACCAGAAGTGTTTCAAATGGCTGAAGCTGATGATATATCACGCACTGAAGACTTTCAGAGTTTGGATGAAGACTCCATTTCCAAACACAGTGCTCTTGAAGTTCAGGAAGAAATTCTTCGCATTGCTGCAGAACAAACTGAGCAATTGAAAGATTCGATGGCCGAAAGTTTAGAAAATTCGTCAGGTTTTACGAAAATTCGATTAGAAGAATCTGAAGTACCAATGCAAAGTGAGTCCGCGATGGTTGTTGATTCACCACAAGTTTTACAAAAAGAAGAAATTGAAGAAGTATCCTCAATTGATCAAGTTGATCAATTCATTGATGCATTCGTTGCTGAAGAAAAGGGCCAGGTTGTAGAAACTTCTTCCTTGCAAGAATTAAGTGAAGTGGAGGAAGCACCCATTGTTTTAAAAATGGGCGCTGGGGAAGATATGTCTTCATTTTCGGAAGAAGTGTTGAGTATGGGTAGTGAAAACATAGCTGGTTCGCTATTGCAGGAAGTATCTGAAAATCCGGAAGCGTTTGATATTTCCGAACAGCCTAAAGTATTGCAGATGGGTAAGATTGATCAGTGCGAAAGTGAAGATTGTGAAGAAATTGAAGGTATGGTACAAGAATTTGGAGAGCAGGTTGCAGAAAGAGTTGTTTCTTTGGAAGAATCGGAGTTAATGAAGATTGGGAAATTGGAAGATGTGCATCAGGTTGAAGAAATGGATATTGAAGCTATGAGTGAAGATGCAGAAAAGATTGAAGTACATCGGGTTGAAGAAATGGATGTGGTAATTGAAGCTGTGAAAGAAGATACCGAAAAGCTGAAAGAAGCGAATCAGGTTGAAGAAATGGTAGAGGGGATTGAAGCTGCATGTGAAGATACAGAAAAATTGGATGAAGCACAACGGGCTGAAAAAATGGCAGTGGAAATTGAAGATAAAAGTGAAGAAACAGAAAAGGCGTTACAGAAAGCTGAAATCAAGGAATCAAATGTAGAAGAAAAATTAGAAAGAGTAGAAAGTAAATTGGTATCCGAACAGGCAAAAGAAGAAACGGGTAAAAATGAAGAACGTGTAAAGGACGCGAAGAAAGCTGAAGATGATAAAAATGAAGAAAAGGATGGAATAATACAGGAACAGAATGAAGAAATAGAACAGAAAGAAGAACAGAAAGAAGAGATAAAAACAAGAGAACAAAATGAAGAACAAAATGATGAACAAAATGAAGAACAAAAGTCGAAAGAAGAACAAAAAGACAAAATAAAAAGAGTCCAAAATGAAGAAATAATACAAAAAGGAGTAAAGGAACTAATAATTAAATTGAAAAACAATTTAGGAGAGGTTAAACACCAAATAACCGACATAGTTGAAGAGTTTGAACAACGTCCAGTAACAACTCCATCTTTATCCGTTTCTGAATTAGCAACGGCCATAGAAATGTTGAGAAGAACTGTCTGCACTATTCACTCAGACATTTCTGATTATACGAATCGATTTGCGAATTTAGAGACCGAGAAAGTTCCAGAAGAGTCACTCCTCACCAATGAACAGTTATTTGTTGATTTGATGGAGATGATAGACCCATTAATTAAAATTAATGAAGCTTTGTCAACGACTCAAGAATACGGAGCGCCCGAACTGGGACTTTTAAGCAAACTAAGCAATCCGATTCAGAATATTAAACAAAACGTTGTCAACTTAGTGATAGAATCGAATCAGAATGAATCTTCAGAACAGAATGATCTTCAGACAGCTAATGTTCTTTCGCCTATGATCGAGATTTTGGAAACGATCGAGAAAGAAATACCTCTGGCTTTGGATGAAGTGAAATACAGACAGGATATTGTGAGTGTTTTACATAATGTTCTGAGGCCTCTGGAATTCATCAGAGAACGGATGAATGATCTTGATACATCTGTGGAACGAACTTTGGAAACGGATGTTGCTAATATTCTTGTTGGACCCACAAATTATTTTACACGAATTCTGGGTGATCTGCAGAAAAAGCTGGAAGTTTCTAATCATTCGAATGACGAGATTCGAGATGCTGTGCTAAATCTGCAGCGATTGGTAGAACCTTTGTTTGAATTCCACAGCACTCTTTCTGTAGTTCGAAGCAGTCGACGAAGTTCTGTGATGGAAACGGAATTACTCGAGAAGAGGAAAAATGTCATTCTTCGATCAGTTGAAGGACTGAATGCTGCTCTTTCGGAAATAATTGAATCAGTGGGTCCAGAAAGAAGAATTGGAAAAGAAGATATTGAGACTCTTTTTGATTCTTTGATTACATTGAATGCAGCGATGGCGTCTGTTCAACGACATGTTTGGTAAGTTTTGGATTTCTTCAAAAAGAGGTGAAAAAGTTTGCAATAAAAAAAGTTAGTAACAAGTTTAGTAGTAAGTTAGTAAAAGTTTTGAATGAAAATGTTTTGAATCAAGATTTTTGAATGGAAGTTTTTTCAGTAAAGATGTTTTAAACAAAGATGTTTTGAATGAAGATGTTTTGATTGAAGATGTTTGAAATGAAGATGCTTTGAATGAAGATGTTTTAAATGAAGATGCTTTGAATGAAGGTGTTTTAAATGAAGATGCTTTGAATGATGATGTTTTAAATGAAAATACTTTGAATGGTGATGTTTTAAATGAAGATATTTTGAATGATTTCAGCAAAGCGGAGTACAACAGAAGAACTAGTTGCGTGGGCACTCTTCAGGCGAGAATATCTTCATCCTTGGATCAGCTGGTAGCAATGGTTGCAACTCTTCAGAATGAGCTTGATGAACAAACTTTTGAGATAGTATCCAAACCGTTGGAAACTTTGCAGAAACAGCTTCAGATAGCGCAGACGCAATTGAATCAAACTTCTGATCATCATGTGGATGAGGAAGCGATAATTGAAGGTTTGCTTTATCCGGCTGATCGACTCCTTTCTTCTCTGAATGTACTGAGAGATAATCAGCAAACTGGAAAGTGTGAAATAACTGATGGTTCCTTGAATCTTCTGCAATGTTTAGGAGAATCTATGTTTGAATTTGAAGTGTCTTTGTCTACCATGTATAATGAACTTTTGGGTGATGATGATAGCAAGCAGTTATCAACTGTTGAAACTTTGAGAGCTGTTTTGGTGCAATTGAAGAGCATTCGAAGCACTGTTGAATTTATCATCAAGGAAAGTGGCAAAGATGTTAATACATTCCAGATTGAAGCTAAAGATTCGGAGCAATTGAAGAAGGAAGATATTGAAATTGAAAAGAATATCCAAGAAGGTAAAGAGAAGAATCTTGCCAAAGAAGATAGGGATTTTCTTGAAGGTGGAGATAAGGATCTTCTTGAAAGTAAAGATAAGGATCTTCTTGAAGGTGAAGATAGGGATCTTCTTGAAGGTAAAGATAAGAATCTTCTTGAAGGTGAAGATAGGGATCTTCTTGAAGGTAAAGATAAGGATCATCTTGAAAGTGAAGATAAGGATCATCTCGAAAGAAAAGGTAAAGATTCTTTCAAACATGAAGATCAGGATTCTTTTAAGGGTAAAAATAAAGAGCATCTTGAGGGCGAAGGTAAGCAAGAAAATTCGGGTGTTCCAACAATATTTACAACTGTTGAAACCATTATTGACGAGTGCATTGAAATTTCGAAAATGCAGACTGAAGCTCTACTGGAAGTTGGAAAGGCTGTTCCAAAATCAGAAGTAGCAGAGAGTCGGTCACATGTGGTTACAGAGCAAACGGCAACGCTTCATGATGATGTAATTGAAGCTGAAACTGAAGGAGAAGAAGAACAGGTATCAATGGAAGTCAAGGAAGCTATGATAAAAGAAGAACAACCAAAGATATCTAAGCTCAATGAAGCAGTAAAAGAAGAGGAGATATCTGAACTCAGTGAAACTACAAAAGAAGAACTGAAATCATCTAAAACTGCAGAAGAAGGAAAGAATGTATCTAAAACCAGTGAAGCTAAAGCTGCAGAAGATCAACAGAAACTATCTAGGCTTAGTGAAGCTACAAAAGAAGAACATAAATTACCAGAACCTATTGAAGATGTGAAAGAAGATCAGAAATTGCCAGAACTGAATGAAGCTATGAGAATGGAAACTGTAGATGTTTCGGAATCATCATCTGAGCTTCGTTTGGAAAGAAAAGAGAGCATTGTTGCTTTTTGGTCGCTGATGGATGGACCGTTGAATGCGCTGAAGGAATCAATAGCTTCTATTATTGATGAGCAGGTAGGTTTGGAAGAAGCTGCTGATATTGGTGAAGTAAATGTTAAAAATGAGAGGTTATTGCAGCCTGAGGTTGTTCAGCAACTGACGGAATTGCAGTGTTCGATAGCAGCTATTCAGCAATTAACTTTGTCTGAAGAAGAAAGATCTGAAGATGTTACGTGGCAAGAGGAGAGTTTTCCTGCTTTACAGAATTTGGCTAGAGCTTTGGAAAACTTGGGAGAGCATTTGCCTGTCGATGCTCATCAGTCGATTGAATCGGAAGATTTGACTTTATCTGAAGCGGAAGCGGATAATTTGACAGCTGATAAATTAAAAATTTTGGTTGAACCTCTTCAGGAGTTGAGGGAATCTCTTGCTCTTCTGGTTGAAGACAATATTTTGGTAGAACAGGAGGGAGAGGGATTAGTTGATGAATTTTCACCAACGAAACAAGAAGCTGAAGAAAAAATGGTCCATGATGAATTGATGAGATGTGTGGCTGAAGATACTGGTTCGGAGTTGAGGATACAAGAGAATGATGAAAAACAGGAAGATGAAACATTGAAATTTGAGAAAAAGAAAGAGAAGGATGAAGAAGTGGGTGAACAATTTGAAATAGATAAGAGGAAGAAAGAAGAAGAAAATCAAAAACGTAAGCAAGAGGAAGAGAATTTAGAAAGACAAGATAAAGATAGGAAGAGAAAAGAAGAAGAACGATTAAAGGAGGAAGAACTTAAGGAAAAAGAAGAGAGGCTTATAGTTGAAGAGGAAATGAGGAAGAAAGAAGAAGAGGATCGCAAGCTTAAGGAAAAGGAGGACAGATTAAAACAAGAGGCAGAAATGAAAAAACTTGAAGAGGAACAAAAACAAAAAGAAGAGGAAGAGAAATTAAAACTTGAAGAGGAAAGGAAAAAGAAAGAAAAAGAGGATCGCAAGCTTAAGGAAGAGGAGAACAGATTAAAACAAGAGGCAGAAAAGAAAAGGTTAGAAGAACAACAAAAAGAAGAGGAAGAGAAATTAAAACTTGAAAGAAAGAAGAAGAGGAACGCAGGCTTAAGGAAGAGGAAGACAGATTAAAACAAGAGGCAGAAAGGAAAAGGTTAGAAGAAGAACAAAAAGAAGAGGAAGAGAAATTCAAACTTGAAGAAGAAAGGAAAAAGAAAGAAGAAGAGGAACGCAAGCTTAAAGAAGAGGAGGACAGATTAAAACAGGAGGCAGAAAAGAAAAGAAGAAAGAAGAAGAGGAACGCAGGCTTAAGGAAGAGGAAGACAGATTAAAACAAGAGGCAGAAAGGAAAAGGTTAGAAGAAGAACAAAAAGAAGAGGAACAAAAATTAAAACTTGAAGAAGAAAGGAAAAAGAAAGAAGAAGAGGAACGCAGGCTTAAGGAAGAGGATGACAGATTAAAACAAGAGGCAGAAAGGAAAAGGTTAGAAGAAGAACAGAAAAAAGAGGAAGAGAAATTAAAACTTGAAGAAGAAAGGAAAAAGAAAGAAGAAGAGGAGGACAGATTGAAACAGGAGGCAGAAAAGAAAAAGTTGGAAGAAGAACAGAAGCAAAAGGAAGAGGAAGAGAAATTAAAACTTGAAGACGAAAGAAGGAAGAAGGAAGAGGAGAAATTGAAACTTGAAGAAGGAAAAAAGAAAAAAGATGAAGAAGATCGCAAGCTCAAGGAAGAAGATGACAGATTAAAACAAGAGGCAGAGAAGAGAAAATTAGAATATGAACAAAAACAAAAAGAAGAAAAAGAAAAATTAAAACTTGAGGAGGATCGCAAACTTAAGGAAAAGGAGGAAAGATTACAAAAAGAGGTAGATAAGAAAAAGCTGGAAGAAGAACAAAAACAAAAGGAAGAGGAAGAGGAAGAGAGGTTAAAAAAGGAATCAGAAAAGCAAAAGTTGGAAGAACAAAAACGAAAAGAAGAGGAAGAGAAATTAAAACTTGAGGAAGAAAGAAGGAAGAAGGAAGAAGAAGAAAAATTAAAAGTTGAGGAACAAAGGAAGAAGAAGGAAGAAGAAGAGAAACTGAAACTTGAAGAGGAAAAGAAGAAGAAGAATGAAGAAGATCGCAAGCTTAAGGAAGAAGAGGATAGATTAAAACAAGAGGCAGAAAATAAAAAATTGGAAGAACAAAAACAAATAGAGGAGGAAAGTAGGAAGAAAGAAGAAGAGGATCGCAAGCTTATGGAAGAGGAGGACAGATTAAAGAAAGAGGCAGAGAAGAGAAAGGTGGAAGAAGAACAAAAACAAAAGGAAGAGGAAGAGAAAATCAAACTTGAAGAGGAGAGAAAGAAGGAGGAAGAAGAAGAGAAATTAAAACTTGAAGAAGAAAATAAAAAGAAGGATGAAGAAAACCGCAAACTTAAGGAAGAGGAAGAAAGGCTAAAACTTGAAGCGGAACAGAGATTGAAAGAAGAAGAGAACCGAAAACGAGAGGAAGAAGAGGAAAGATTAAAACAGGAGATAGAGAAGAATTTGGTAGAAGAACAGAAACGAAAGGAAGAGAAATTAAAACTTGAAGAGGAACAGAGAAAGAAAGCAGAAGAGGAAAGATTGAAGAATGAAGCAGAGGAAGAGAAGAAACGGAAAGAGGAAGAAAAATTAAAGCTAGAAGCTGAGGAAAAAGAAAAAGAACAGAAGCGAAAAGAAGAAGAGGAAAGGTTGAAACTGGAGGCAGAGAATAGGAAAAAGGAAGAAGAAGAAAAAATGAAATTGGAAGCAGAAAGAAAATTGAGAGAAGAAGAAAAACGAATCGAAGAAGAA
Source organism: Ganaspis sp. Gsp50 (assembly GCA_011057455.1). NCBI lineage: Eukaryota > Metazoa > Arthropoda > Insecta > Hymenoptera > Figitidae > Ganaspis > Ganaspis sp. Gsp50. Next base: position 34,474 of record WNHD01000286.1, on the reverse strand, counting down.
AAATTAAAGCTAGAAGCTGAGGAAAAAGAAAAAGAGCAGAAGCGAAAAGAAGAAGAGGAAAGGTTAAAATTGGAGGCAGAGAATAGGAAAAAGGAAGAAGAAAAAATGAGATTGGAAGCAGAAAGAAAATTAAGAGAAGAAGAAAAACGAATCGAAGAAGAAAAATTAAAGTTAGAAGTTGAGGAAAAAGAAAAAGAACACAAACGTAAAGATGAGGAAGAGCGTTTAAGACTGGAAGATGAGGAGAGAAAGAAAGCAGAAGAAAAGGCGAAGCAGGAGGCTGAAAAACAAAGATTAGAAGAAGAGAAAAAACAGAAAGAAGAAGAAGAAAGGCTAAAACAAGAAGCTGAAAAGAGGAAAAAAGAAGAGCAAGAGCTAGAACAAGAGAAAGAAAAATTAAAGTTGAAAGCAGAAAAGAAAAAGAAAGAAGAACAAAAACTTAAAGCTGAGGAAGAGAAGTTAAGGCTTGAAGAAGAAAACAAAAAGAAAGAAGAAGAGAAGAAATTAAAGCAAGAAGCTAAAAAGAAATTAAAAGAAGAACAAAAGCGGAAAGAAGAAGAAGAGTTAAACCGAAAAAAGGAGGAAGAAAAGTTAAAAGAAGAGGCTGAAAAGAAGAAAAAAGAAGAACAGAAACGTAAGGAAGAGGAAGAAAGATTGAAGTTGGAAGCAGAGAAGAAACAAAATGAAGAACGGAAGCGTAAGGAAGAAGAGACCTTGAAACTTGAGGCAGAGAAGAAAAAGGAAGAAGATCAAAAGGAAAATGAAGAAAAATTAAGAATTGAAGCAGAAAATAAAAAGAAAGAAGAACAGAAACGTAAGGACGAGGAGGAAAAATTAGAGTTAGAAAATAAAAAGAAAGAAGAAATGAAAAGGAAGGAAGAGGATGAAAAATTGAAGCAGGAGTCCGAGGAGAAGAAAAAAGAAGAGTTGTCACAAAAGGAGGCCGAAGAAAAAAAACAGAAGGAGGAAGAGGGGAAATTAAAAAAGAAATCCGAAAAGAAGAAAAAAGAGAAAGATCTTGTTCAAAAAGACGAAGCGGTTGAACGTAATGATAAAGAGAAGGAATTGAAATCTGATACAGAGAAAAAAGAAGATACAGAGGAAAAGAAGAAAGAAGATAAGCAAAAAGAAGTTGTAGAAGAGCAAAAGATAAATGAAGAAATAAAAAAAGAAGCCGAAGAGAAGCAAAAGAGAGGGACAGAGAAACAAATAAAAGAGAACGGAAAGCTAAAAGAAGAGAAAGAGACATTAAAAGAAGAGCAAGAAAAACAAAAGACAGAGGAAGAAAAACAAAAGAAAGAGAAAACGAAGTCAAGCCCGGATGGTGAGAAGAAAAAAAAGGATGATAAAGACCGTGTGAAAAAAGAAAAAGTCAAGCGGAAATCTTCAAAACAAGAAGAGAATGGTCAAAGTCATGAAAACGAGAAAAGAAAATTGAGTAAGACAGAATTTGAAACAAAGGTGGAAGAACAAAGTTCAAACGCAGAAGAAATCATTGAAAAATCAAAGAACGAAAAGGAATACTCAAGACAAGAAAAAGATGGAAGTAAGAAAAAAGAAGATAATAATCTTCCAAGTAGGAGAAATAGTGAACAAAATGGAAAGCAAGATATCACATCCAAAATTGAAGGTCAAGAATCCCCAGAAAATGGTAAACCAAAACAAAAAATAAGACGTCGATCAAGACAAAGCGAAACAACAGACACAAAGAAACACGAAAAATCCCCTACAGAAAATGGCTCAAGAACAGACTCGCAAATTTCAAAATCTACCGAAAAAGAAGCAAAAGAAGTTCGACGAAGAAGAAGCTTAAAAACCTCTTCATCAACAGATGATACTGATTCAAGAAACCGGAAACAAGAATTTGAAAAACCATCTAAAAAACCAAGTGAAGAACCACTGAGTCACATTGAATCAAAGTCTGACCATTCTTATTCATCTTTGAGTGAGTACAAATCCGCTGATGATAGTCTCAGACGCAGGATCAGAACCGATCCAGAAAGATATTCTAAAACTGATCACACTTTCTCTGATTCTGCACCTAAAACGACTTCCACAAATTATCCAGACTATTTAACTTCAATTTCTTCAAGAAGAAGCAGGGCAGATTATTCCTCTGCTTATTCAGCCTTTGACTCTCATCAAAGAAACACATCTTATGATAGAGTTTATGAAAGAGTTCGCGACAGACCGAATAGATATTATGAATCAACAATCAGTTCTTCTTCGAACTTTTTAAGACCCACTGAAACTCGTTCAATGCACCTTTCCCCGACTCTTCATTACACTAGAAGAAGACCAGGCAGCGTGAGTCCTAGTTTGATTCCGGAAATCGATTCATCAGCGTATTATTTGTCGAGCGAACGGAGTTGCACTCCTGAGGTAGGATTTGACCTTCAATGATTATTCTTTCTTTATTTAATGTCAATTTTAGTGTTTATTCAATATCAAACAGTATTCGATAACAAACAGTATTGAATATCAAACAATATTCAATATCAAACGATATTCAATATCAAACGATATTCAATATCAAACAGTATTCTATAACAAATAGTATTCAATACCAAACAATATTCAATATCTTTTTTCAAACATATTTTTGACGTTTTTAGAAAAGTTCGATAGATCGAGCGAAGTGTCCCTTCTTCTGTACGAAGTTAACGAATCGAACGGTAGCAGAGGGTTCAAAATTGAGGCTAACTTGTACTGTGATTGGTCAACCGGACCCCGAAGTCCACTGGACGAAAAATGGAGAAAAGCTTCGACCTGGAGGTCGGGAAAGAATGAAAATAGAAAATGGTTTAGCGACTTTAGAAATAAATTCTGTTCTTCCTGAAGATTCTGGTTGTTATGTTTGTGTGGCCAAAAATCCTCATGGTCAGTCTTTAAGTGAAGCTGTTGTTCGGGTTTATGCTGCTTTTGAAGCTATACCTTTACCTCCTACTTTCACAAGTTCAATAAGAGGTAAATATTTTTGTCATTGTATCCTCGGATCTTTGTACAATTGCAATATTCAACCTTTGTATCATTGTAATATTCAACCTTTGTATCGTTGTAATATTCAACCTTTGTATCATTGTAATATTCAACCTTTGTATCATTGTAATATTCAACCTTTGTATCATTGTAATATTCAACCTTTGTATCATTATAATATTCAACCTTTGTATCATTGTATTGTTTGTACCATTTGAACCAACGTACGATTTGTACCATTGTATATCCCGAGTCGAAATTTGATCCTACTTTGAATCCAAAATGTGGCAGAAATTTCCGTTTCTACCTTTAAAGGATTCAAAAGAGGGTCTAGTTGAGTCTAAAGGAATCAAAAGAATGTTTAATCAGGTTCTAGAAGATTCTAAAGAGGCTCTAAATTTTGACTCGTGTACTTCATTTTCAATGTAAAGTATACTTAATTGAACTTCTAACTTTCATTTTTGTATTTTGAATTGCCTCGTTCACAGATACGTATAGATTCACGGATCATGAGTTGGTTTTGGAATGTAGAGTTCGAGGACAACCAACTCCGTCAGTGACGTGGTTGAAGGATGATATTGTATTACGTGGAAGTAGATACACTCAGAGTTTCGTTGGAGACGGAATTTGTCGTCTTAAAATTACAGACCCTGATCCATCTGATAGTGGCGAATATGTATGTAGGGCTGATAACGATGTGCGAACTGATCAAATTCGACACATTGTTCACTTTGAAGGTAACTTAATTTGGGTTTTATTTAGACATTTTAGTTGTAAGTGAAGAAAATGAATTTTAGATGAAGAAGAAGAAAACAGAGAACATAAAGAAAACATAAAGAAAAGATAAAAAAACACGAAGAAAACATTTTAAGTATCTGATCTTCTTCGTTTTTCATCAATATTTGTTTTTTTAAAAAAGGTCATGAACAACGATTTACGACTGCACGAGAACGAATCCTTTTTGATGATAGAAGTAGAACGCCTTGTAGAGAGATGGGTCGACGTCCACGTTTCTCCAGTTATCTAATGGATCACAGTGTTCCAGTTGGTGGTACCATAGCTTTACAGGTTGAAGTTGGAGGTACCCAATATCTTCAGAAATTTAATATCTTTTGTTATCTTTATTTTATTATGAATTTAATACCGTTTGTTATCTTTATTTTATTATGAATCTAATACCTTTTGTTATCTTTATTTTATTATGAATTTAATACCATTTGTTATCTTTATTTTATTATGTATTAATACCTTTTGTTATCTTTATTTTGTTATGTATTTAACACCTTTTGTTATATTTATTTTATTACGAACATTATATGTAAGCTACGGAAAAAACTTTATATATAATTATACGTACGGAAAAAACTTTACTTTCTGATGTAAAGAGATGGATTTTCCATCAAAAAATTAGCGGATTTTAAGGTTTTCAAGCTATGCTGAATTTCAGCTTTTGTGTTCTTTTGATCACACCTAAATTTCCGCCGAAATGTTAGCGGACTTTAATTATTTGACATTTATTAATTTATTTATTAATTCAATTTATTGTTTAATTATTTGACACTAAATTTGCATATTTGTTTAGGAACTCCAGCACCGAATGTGACATGGTTACGTCGCGATGGAGACAGAAAGGAGCGCACTTTGAGTTCGAAATGTCGCACTTTTACTGAATCGGGTGTTCATACGCTAATTTTGCCAGAAGCGTCTGAATCAGAAGCTGGAACTTATGTATGTAGAGCAACTAATGCATTCGGTCAAACTGACACTTATGCTAATGTTGAAGTACTTGGACCAACTAAATTCGACTCGAATGGAAAACCAGCTATGTTCATTTCTCGTCCGGCTGATAAAATCATTTCCGCAGTCGTTGGGGAAGACGTTTCTGTGTCGTTTAGAGTCTCTGGGGTTCCAAAACCAAGAGGTGAGTTACGCTTTTAATAAGAATTTTATATGAAATCAGTACTTGATTTTTGAATTTTAGATTTATTTGGATTTTATTGGAGGCTGATTGGAATTCGATTCAGGTTTAATTTGATTCGTATTTAGTTTTCAATGCGAATTTAATATAACTTCAATTCTGATTTGGTTTAACTTCAATTCGAATTTTTTCTCAACTTTAATTCGAAGTTGATTTAACCTTGGATTTAACTTTAATTCGAATTTGATTCTACTTCAATTCGAATTTTATTTTAGTTCAATTCGAATTTTACTTAACTTCAATTCGAATGTGATTCAACTTCAATTCGATTTAAGCTCGGATTTAAGTTCAATTCGAATTATACTTAACTTCAATTCAGATTTGATTTAACTTCAATTCGAAGTTGATTTAACCTCGGATTTTACTTTAATTCGAATTTGATTCTACTTCAATTCGGATTTTTTTCAACTTTAATTCGAAGTTTATTTAACCTCGGATTTAAATTTAATTCGAATTTGATTCTACTTCAATTCAAATTTTATTTAACTTCAATTCGAATGTGATTTAACTTCAATTCTAATTTGATTTAAACTCGGATTTAACTTCAATTCAAATGTGATTCAACTTCAATTCGAATTTTACTTAACTTCAATTCGGATTTGATTTAACTTCAATTCGAAGTTGATTTAATCTCGGATTTAACTTTAATTCGAATTTGATTCTACTTCAATTCGAATTTTATTTTACTTCAAATCAAATTTTACTCAACTTCAATTCGGATTTGTTTTAATTTCAATTCGAATTTTTCTTAACTTTAATTCGAAGTTGATTTAACCTTGGATTTAACATCAATTCGAATGTGATTCAACTTCAATTCTAATTTGATTTAAACTCGGATTTAACTTCAATTCTAATTTGATTTAAACTTGGATTTAACTTCAATTCAAATGTGATTCAACTTCAATTCGAATTTTACTTAACTTCAATTCGGATTTGATTTAACTTCAATTCGAAGTTGATTTAACCTCGGATTTAACTTTAATTCGAATTTTATTTTACTTCAATTCAAATTTTACTCAACTTCAATTCGGATTTGTTTTAATTTCAATTCGAATTTTTCTTAACTTTAATTCTAAGTTGATTTAACCACGGATTTAACTCTAATTCGAATTTGATTCGACTTCAATTTGATTTTACTTCTATTCGAATTTTACTTAACTTCAATTAGAATTTAATTCAACTTCAATTCAAATTTGATTTAGGTTAATTTGAATCTGATTTTGCTTCAATTCAAATCCAAACGAATTTTAATTTTTATTGGATTCAAATTTAATTTGGAACCTATGTAAAATTTCGGATTTGATTTAGATTCAATTGGAATTCAAAATAGGTTCAATTCGAAATTGATTTAAGTCCAATTCGAATCAAATCTAGATCTAATTCATTTCAAATTCACATCTAATTGGAATCAAATTTAGATCCACTGCGGATCTGATCTAATTTCAATTCGAATTGAACTCGTGTCCAATTTAGATTCGATATAAGTCTGATTCAAATTTAATATACGTTTAATTCGAAATCAAATTAAGGCTAATTAGTATCTAAGTCTAATTCGAATTATATTCAGATTCAATTCGGATTCGATCCGAATCCATTTCGCTACTAATTTAGATCCAATTCGGTACCATAAATTTGGTACCAATTCAGATCCAATTCGATACCATACAATTTGGTACCAATTCAGATCCAATTTGGTACCAATTTAGGTCCAATTCAGTACCAATCTAGATTCAATTCGTAATCGATTTAAGTCTCATTCAGAACCGATTCAGGTCCAATTCGAAACCGTTTCAAATCGAGTTTGAATCCGATTCCATAAAAAACAAATTGTACATAATCATACGAATAAAAATTGAATATTTTCCGAATAGTAACATGGATGAAGGGAATTCGGGACATCACAAATGGACCGCGATCATACAAAGAGAATGTCGATGATTACGTTCGAATTACACTCAGTAGGATAAATCCTACTGATGAAGGCACTTACTGTATTCTTGCAAAAAATCGTTATGGCTGCGACAGAGCATTTTTTACAATAAAGGTACATTAAGATAAATGTTTAAAAATTGAATTAAATAGTTACATAAATAAATTTTAAATTTAAATTATAAACTAAGAATGCAGTCGCTTATATCATGCAATTTTTTTAAATTTATTTAATTAACAGTAAAATCACAAATTACTTTAATTATTTATTTGTAAGGTAAAACAAAGAGCGAGATCACTAACGCCCACGATATTAAGCGACACCGGAAACCATTTGACGGAACTAGAGAGTGAAGAAACGCTGTCACATATAAAAGGTAAGGTTCTGTATATTTTAAAAAATTCATTTTAACACATTTCATTGAATAAAGATTTATTACTTGTTGCTTACATTTTTTATTTTTGAAGCTCACAGATTACTGATTTTTATGATTAATAATAATTATTATTATTATCATTATAATTCATTATTATCATAATAATTATACAAAAAATTTACAAACGTTATTATCATTATTTCTACAATTTTCTTGTTCCGCTTTGTTTCGTTAAATTCTTTCTAATTCACGAATACAATTATAAATTGATTTATAAATCCGATAATTAAACTTTTAATTGATTAACGTTTAACAATAATTAACGTTTTTAACAATTAACCTTGTGGTTAAAAAGTAATAAAAATTGTAGTAAACATAAATAAGTGTTCATGTTCAATAAATGTTCAATGAAAACGATCAATCAAATGAATGACACTTTCGGGTAGTAAATAATTGTTAACGATTTCACAAGACTTGAGCTTCATGTATAAAGCTATTTTGAAAACATAGTAGTTGGCATTGAGGGTATGTGCGAAAACTGTTAACATAAAATGAAAGAAGAGCAACAAAAATAGTCAGCAATAACAAGAAAATTTTCGCGTTCCCCACCTACGTTCTCAATTTAAGGAACACGTTGGGTTATTTTCGAATAGACTCCTCTCACTCCTCGGCACTTCATCGGTGTTCCAAAATTGAAATTCAGTTCGAGTTGAAATACGCAGGGCCTATTTTCCCACGAGTAGTCAAGTATCTGTATGCAGGCGGTCTAATTTCATATACACTAAGTTTTTGTCGCATTCGTTTGATTTAATCTTCATTTGAATCCACTTCGGAATTTCTGGAACATTAATAATTCTGTAAATTTTTAAAAAGAGAAAAAGAAAGAGTGAATTCTAAAGAGATTTTAAAATTCTGAAAAATAAAAATGTGTTCTGAAGTAAGAGAATTATGTAAAGAAAAATAAGAGAGAATTCTATAGAGGAAGAGAAAGAGGGAACAGTAAGGGATAAGAAAGAATAGAAATAAAGAAGGAATAGAAAAAAGAAAGAATAGAAAGAAAGAAAGAATAGAAAGAAAGAAAGAATAGCAAGAAAGAAAGAATAGCAAGAAAGAAAGAATAGCAAGAAAGAAAGAATAGCAAGAAAGAAAGAAAATAAAGATAAAATAAATAAATGAAAAAGATCATCAATTGAAGTAGAGAAAAAGTAACATTTTCTTTATAAGATAGATTTCCTCTATCTCTCTGAGTGAATAAAAAAGCTGTATAAAATTAATAAGCACAAATTAAATTGGCACAAACGCAATAAATATAAATTTTAAACAAGTGTCAATCAAAGGGGCAATTAAAATCGAAATTGAAGATAAATAGTGATGGTTCAAAATGACAACTCAAAGTGATGAAGATCAGGATTTTACCAGTGAATCACAACGAAGTTTAGTAAAGCGGCTCAGACTTTCTTGGTTTAATCGAAAATGCACAAGTGAAGAGTTGGTGAATTTTCAAGGTTTCGTATTCGATTGTATACGTGTTGACAAGTTTTAAAAATATAATAAATAAATGAGCCAATATTTTGTAAAAGTAGTTTATTGTTCAACAATGTATTTCTTGTTTCCAAAGAATTTGATTGGACTCTTTATCTGGGAAATATTGAGTCCGACTTAAAAATTTGAATTAAATGTTCATTAGACATCGATACAAATCCAATTTAAATTTATCTAATCCAACTAAATTGAGGTCCAATTCGAAAACAATCTTAGATAGAATTGAATCAACTTTATCTTTAATTCGGATCCATTTTCATTTTTATTTTGGTACAATTTGAGCAGATCAAAATCTATTAACTTGACTTTTATTTGAATCCGATTTACAGTTACCAATTGAGTGGAATTTGAATATTAAATAAATTGGAATCGAAGCTGATTCAAAATCGAGATGAATCCGTTTCGAATTCGATTTCATTTTTGTTTGGATTTCATCTAAATCTAAATACTTTTTGCATATATTGATCTTTATTAATTAATAATCAGTAATAAATAATCAATATTCGATCATCGATAATCTATCACCAATAAACAATAATCAATCATGAATAATCAATAATCAATAATCAATCATCAATAATCAAAAACCAATAATCAAAACTCAATAATATAAATAAAAGCTGATTTAAAAAATTATTTTCTTAGATTTGCCTGGACCAATTAGTAGTGAACCAATAGTTTTGGACAGTGGTAGAAATTGGTTATCTCTAAGTTGGGGTAAAGCTGAACAAAGAGGACCAGCTCCAGTGGTTGGTTACAAAATAGAAGCTTGGTTACTGGGTGGTGAAGGAGGTGCAAGATGGGTGGAGGTAATTTAAAATATTCATCTAATTAAAAAATAATAGATCATTTTAAATTTTAAATTTTAAAATAGTCTATCATTTTGTGGCTAAACGATCGATTAGATTTGCGAAATTAACACACTTTTTTATAAATCCAGTTGGGAGAAACTCCTCTACATTCATTTGATGCCTTTAATCTTCGTTCCGGAGGAGAGTACAAATTCCGAATAACTCCTAGAAATCGTTATGGATGGGGTGAATCTGTATCAAGTAAAAGCTCTTTTACAGTCTGCGACATCGTCGAAATACCAGAGTTTGTTAAAATTCTTCCTGGGCAACTAAAAGCGCTTGCAGGTTCTACTTTAAAACTCGAATGTGAGGTAATTTTATTCACTTTTCGATTAAATTGAGTACACTTGCAGAATCAAATTGAGCCCTATTTGAAGACAAATTTAAGTGGATGATAAAAGTACATGTTTGTGCAGGTTCGAGGGGATTCAAAAATTGATTGGTTTCGGGAAAATACTGGAATTGATCCAAATAATGATCCGAGATGCAAAGTTTCTCATAGTGGTTCCAAATGTTCATTGATCTTGAGTGAAATTAGGGAAACTGATTCTGGGAGATACATTTGCGAAGCTTCAAATAAAGTGGGGAAAGTTTCAACTTTCGCTAGAGTTCTGGTTGTGAATGATCCCAAAATTTTGAAGGCGGATGAAAAATTGAAAAACAGGTAAAAGAAATATTTTTATATAATTTTTATATTTATTATTCGATTATAAAATTTAAGTGTAATTGGAAATAAAGGATTCGATGTGTGATTAAATCGAATTGAATTTAAGTTTAATTCGAATAGGAATTTAAGTCGGATGCGACTTAAATTCAGATTGCATTTAAATACAATTTGGATCCCATTAGGATTCGATGTAAGTTGAAATCGAATTCGATTTGGGCTCACAATTCGAATTCAATTTGGGTTCAATTCTAATTTAATTTAGGTCCAATTTGAATTCGATTTAGGTTCGATTCGAATTCGTTTTACGTTCAACTCGAATTCGATTTTGTTTTAACTCAAATTCGATTTAGATTCAATACGTAATCGATTTAGATTCAATACGTAATCGATTTAGATTCAATTCGAAATCGATTTAGTTCTAATTTGAATTTGATTTAGTTCTAATTTGAATTCGATTTAGATTCAATACGTATTCGATTTAGATTCAATACGTATTCGATTTAGATTCAATACGAAATCGATTTAGATTCAATTCGAATTCGATGAGGTTCAATTCTGATTCAATTTAGTTCCAATTCGAATTCGATTTAAGTCCAATTCGAATCTGATGCAGATCCAATTCATATCATAATTACAATTCGGATTAGATGTGATTCCAATTTGAATCCGATTTAGATCCAATTTAGACTCGATGTAGATTCAATTCAAAATCGATTTATTAAAGTTTTTCAAATTATTTTAAAGATACATTGACGGAACTACTGTGGAGAGTCCACCTCAATTTACAATGAGATTACGAGACAGACGAGTCCAGGCAACTTATCCTTTTAGATTAACTTGTCAAGTTTTGGGTTATCCAGAGCCTCAAGTCACCTGGTTCAAAAATGGCAAAGAAATTTGCGAAGATGGTAAGAAGACGAATTTTAAAACAAAAAAATGAAACACTTTCAAAATAAGGGTACTTTATTACAAAATTATTAAATTATAAATAAATATTATCCTAATTATTTAGGATTTCATGGATTTTGGAACGACGAGTCTCATTTTCATACTCTGGAAATTTCCTGCTCATCAGTGGAAGATTCTGGTTGTTATATGGCGACTGCAAAGAATGTAAATGGATCCGTATCTTGTCGTTGCATGATCGTCGTTGACAAGGGAATCAGAGCTTATATTGCTCCGGAATTTACTTGCGGATTAGATACAGTATACAGCTTGAAAATAGGAGAAGAGCTTCGAATGAGTGCTCAAATTGAAGCGTATCCGAGCGTTGGAGTCGTCTGGTGCGTTTACAATAATTAATGCAACAAACAATTAAATAAAATGTCGTTTTTAATACTGGGTTTAAAAATGCACGTTATTTCCCTAGTGCAATAAAGTGTGCTTTATTTCTCTGGGGAACAAAAGTAGCTTTATTTCCCTAGTGCAATAAAGTGTGCTTTATTTCTCTAGGGAACAAAAGTAGCTTTATTTCCCGGGGAAATTAAAACTGCTTTTTTATCTAGGGCACTAAAACCGGTTTATTTCCCTAAGTTTGAAAAGTGTGCTTTATTTGCCTAGGGCAAAAAATTGTGCTTAATATTCTAGGGTAAAAAATGCTCTAAGGCGCAAAAATGCGTGCTTTATTTCCCCAGGCAAGAAATAGTGGTTTATTGTCCTAGATCTGAGAAAAGTGCTTTATTTTTCTAGGGTAGAAAAGTGCTTTTTTCCAGGATAGAAAAGTGCTTTTTCTAGGGTAGAAAAATGCTGTTTTCTGGGGTATAAAAGTACTTTTTTCCCAGGACAAAAAAGTGTGTTTTATTCCCCTAAAAATGAAAAATCGTTTTGAAGGCACCGAGATGGGGTTCGTCTTCGCCCGAGTAGAAGAGCAGTGATGACCTTGAATCATGACGGAGCTGTTGAATTGTGTTTGGGAAATGTCACAAGCAGAGATGCTGGGATTTATAGTTGTACGGCAACTAACGAAGTCGGAAGAGCAGAAACATCAACAAGGGTTACTATTTTAGGCGCTGAAGATGAGTCGCTTGAAACATCATCTAAAGGGATTGCGGAACTCAATTCTGGAATTCCGTGAGTCTTGATTATCAAATTTAGTTTCTTTAAGCAATCAGTGTTCCTTTTACATCAACCCATTTTGCTGAAAGAATATTTTCCTTAGCATAAATTTGCAAAAATGCATTAAAGATTTTGCTAAAATTATTTTGTCTATGAATTCACTATAACTTGAATTGAGTTTGCTAAAAAAGTTTTCTTCAATGTTGATTCAACCATTCTCGGTTTACAATTTAAACGTGTTTAAAATGATTTCCAAAAATGACAAAACCACTTAAATTTAATTGTACCATATAGCTTCTGCGAAAGTGATTATTACGAGCAATTTTGATTTCTTTGATCTGACGGTATTTTGAAAGGTATTTTGGATCTTTAGGTACTCACAGAAGCCCCTTTTTGTTACGAAACCACTTTCAACTGATGCTGTGGAAGGAGATAGCATCATAATAATGTGCGAGGTCGTTGGCGATCCTAAGCCAGAGGTCATGTGGCTTCGTGATTTTTTGAAGGTGAGTTGTTGAAAGAGGGTGAATTGTGTATTGTTTCAAAGAAAGTTAACGAAGCCCCGTTCATTGAACTGTCAACGTTGGTAATTGCTGCGATACGGTGCTTCAAACTAGGAAAGATTACGTAATTTTGGATGACGTGTCGTTAGTGTTGCTCTATGTGGGTCAAGGTGTCGCGAAAAGAAATATTATGCCCATGTAGGATGGATAATCGACGCCGTTGATGTCTGCCGCCTCAGACGTACCTCTTATTATTCGTCAAGATGCCTTTTTTTCTTCGTCGCAAATTTATCTCCAAGCGCCATGCCGCGTGAAATATTTTAAAGGACTTTTAAACCCATTTGCATCTCTTGATGTATGATCCCTTTTACAAGTTTTACTTCGTCATTTGTCATTTCGTCAACTCACTTATTTGCACAGAGAGAGCTGATTTCGGTTTATATAAAAGAGAAATTAGGGTTAATATTTGTTATTAGTAATATTTGATATCAATATTATTTTTTAACTGCTATTATTTGTTTTTGCTATTCTTTACTACAATTATTTTTTTACAATTTGTTATTATCATTTGTTATTGTTATTTTACTATAATTTGTTACTACTATTATTTGTTATTTCTATTATTTGTTTTTACTATTATTTGTTATTGTTATTATTTGTTTTACTATAATTTTTAATTGTTATTATTTGTTGTTACTATAATTTGTTACTACTATTATTTGTTGTTACTATAATTTGTTACTACTATTATTTATTATTTCTATTATTTGTTATTACTATTATTTGCTATTGTAATTTTTTGTTATTACTATAATTTGTTATTGTTATTATTTGTTGTTACTATAATTTGTTACTACTATTATTTGTTATTACTATTATTTGTTATTATTTGTTATTATTATTATTTGTTGTTACTATAATTTGTTAATACTATTATTTGTTATTACTAGTATTTGTTACTACTATTATTTGTTATTACTATTATTTGTTATTACCATTATTTGTTGTTACTATAATTTGTTACTACTATTATTTATTATTACTATTATTTGTTAATACTGTTATTTGTTGTTACTATAATTTGTTACTACTATTATTTATTATTACTATAATTTGTTATTACTATTATTTATTATTACTATTATTTGTTATTACTATTATTTGTCGTTACTATAATTTGTTACTACTATTATTTATTATTACTATTATTTGTTATTACTATTATTTGTTGTTACTATTATTTGTTGTTACTATAATTTGTTACTACTATTATTTATTATTACTATTATTTATTATTACTATTATTTGTTACTATTACTATTTGTCATTACTACTATTTTTCACATTACTATTATTTTTGATACTATAATTTGTTACTACTATTATTTGTTATTCCTATTATTTTTGTACTACTATTTGTAATTATTATTATCATTATGTGTTATTACTGTTATTCTTTTGGACTACTAATTGTTAGTATTATTTTTTTTTTTACTATTATTTGTTAGTAATATTTGTCATTACTTATTTTTTACTGAATGATAACGACTTCATTTTTAAAGCCCTCATATTTTCAGTAATCAAAAATTACTTTTCAATAATATAATTAAAAATATCGATCACTTGCAGTCAGGAAATTATCATTGTCTGTCCAAACTTTGAGTTCAGAATTCGATCCACAGCATGCACAATTGATCGTTAATTGTACTTTTATTCAGAATTATATTAATTTCAATTTCAATTCAATATAATTTTAATTGTCCTAAATTTTAATAAATCTTCGGTCCTATTAATCAAACGGTCGATATAAATTGAGATTCATACAATAGTCAGCAATTTGAATTGATTCGTATTCGACTAGATCCAGACACCATTGTACGCAAATTTTGAATAATTATTATTCACTAAAAGTTCCATTCATCCAAAAGTGAATCGATTTTAATTTCAATCGTCTTCAATTCTCATGGATTTATATCTTTACTGATCCAAATTTCGATCGATATAAAAACGACATAAAAATATAAACAAAGTAAGTTTTTTGGGAAGAGGAAAATGATCGCAAATCAATGATTCAGGAATGTTGAAACTTTGCGTGACTATTAATATAAATAATGGTAGTTGAATGATTATTGTTTGGATTATATTGAACATTGAAAACAGGAAATAGGAATAAAATAGGAATATTGGAAATATATTTTTTTAAATAAAAAAAGATCAAATAATTGTTCTTCAGATCGTATTTTTTTGGTTATCGTTTAAAGATCACGAATAAAGTGACGAAACGTTTTGAGTTCACGAAGGGGACAATGAGACGAAAATAAATAATTGTAATGATCTTTAATGAAAAGAAGGTTAACTAACGTCACGCCGATCTAAAGATTCCCCACTCTGATAGATCCTTAAGTTAAGAGATCGGTTTTACAGTTGAAGGTGTATCGTCGCGTGCCGCAAAAGTCTTCGAACGCGTTGGCGTTGACTGTCTATTGATCCGGTCTGATCCGCGATTTTTGAAAAATTCTTCTTCATAAATCACACTTTTTTCTAATTCGGCATTTTAATTCTAATGAACCATTTTTTCGGAAATAAAAATTTTATTGAAAAATCCTTTTGTGCAACTTCTGGTAGAGATTAACAAGTTAATTTTTAGATTAAATGGAATTATTAATTGCATTGTGAATGTGAATGATAAATTATTGTTATGAGTTTCTCCCTTGAATTGAAAATTACCCCTTGACAAAATGTGATTCGGACCGGAAACGTAAGTGTATATTTGCATTTTATCTCTGGTCGTCCATCATTCAATTTCTTATCAAACGCGAATTGCATTACTTATTGATTAATTATTTATTGATTCTTTATTTACATACATTATTCATTATTTTATATAAATAATTAGGAACTCGGTTATGAATTATATTTGTTATTATGTATTATTTATTATTCTTTATAATTTGTTATTATTTATCATGTATTATTATTTATCCTTTACTATTATTCGTCACTTATTATTATTTATCCTTTACTATTATTCATCACTTATTATTATTTATCCCTTATTATTATTTATCATTTATTAATATTTATAATTTGCTAGTATTTATCATTTATAATTTACATATTATTAAAATTAGTTTTTAAATTTTCAATCCGTCCTTTCAACGTATCCAGCAGATCAAAAATTTAATTATCGTTGATTCGAATATGCATAAATTTTATTTTTTCTCCACATTTTTAATTCTTTCGAATTTCGTTTTTCTTTTAAATAACAATTGATTTTAAATCCAAATTATAATTTATTATCAGTTTTACTTTAGGACAATAAAATTTTATTTAAAAAAGTCCTTACACTTTTTACTCGTTCATAAATTTTTTTTTGCTTTCTGTTTCAGTTTCGTTTCTTTTTGTTCTTTTTTATTTCCTTTTTGTTTCTTTTTGTTTCGTTTTGTTTCGTTTTGTTTCTTTTTGTTTCTTTTTGTTTCTTTTTGTTTCTTTTTGTTTCTTTTTGTTTCTTTTTGTTTCTTTTTGTTTCTTTCTGTTTCTTTCTGTTTCTTTTTGCTTCTTTTGGTTTTTATTCGTTTCTCTTTTTCTTCGTTTTGTAAAATAAGTAAAAGTTTTAAACGACTGAAGTGATTTCAGTGTCGATTAATACATTAAGAGTCATTTTCCAAGTCATGCATGAAAACTGGCGCACTCACGGCTACATATTTGGTAGATATCTTTTTGTATTGGCAAGGCGTGCGAAGTTGGTCGAGACAAACTAAACGAGGTGAAGTTTTTTCACGAATAAACATTGGCTCGAGTGGGAAAATCGTCTAAAGGGACTCATCAATGACTCACTTTGTACGGAACTCATTAATCTTCCAATTGAATCATTTGCTTCTGCAATTCCCAGCGAATTAATTGAGTCTCTAGTAATTGCCGAGGAGGAACAAGTTCATCAGGAAAAATGGTAGACCGCAGAATCAAGCGTCCAAAAACCGATCCGATTAAACTTTCGCTCCCTATATGGGCGAAAGCATGTCCAGGGTATCTTTCTTGGCAGTCCAGAAAGTATTACACTATTCGGATAATAAGAATTACTATTTTTTATTGTTTGTAAATTGTCGATTATATTTTGAATGTTGTGAATAGCTTCTTCTCTTCTTCTCTTCGTCTCATCGCTTCTTCTTTTCGTCTTGACTTCACCTTTTTTCTTTCTTTTCTTTCTTCTTTTTTCTTCTTTTCAATTTTTCTTTTTTCCATTTTTTCTTTTTTATTTTTTTACTTTTTTACTTTTCCTTTTTTCCTCTTTTTCTTTTTCTTTTCTCTTTTCATTTCCTCTCTTTCTTTTTTTCTTTTCCTTTTCTCTTTTCATTTTCTCTCTTTCTTTTTTTCTTTTCCTTTACTCTTTTCATTTCCTCTTTCTTTTTTCTTTTTCTTTTTTCCCTCTTTTTCATTTCTCTTCTTTTCGTCTTTTATCATTGTCTTTTCTCTTCTTTTTTCTTTCTCTGCTTTCTTCTTTTTTCTTCTTTTTATCCTCCTGTCTTCTTCTTGGCTTTTCTCTCTTCAACAACTTTTTCGTGATTACAGAAGAAAAAGTTTGACACAATTTTCTAAAATCCTAGAATTATAATATTAAAAAATTGCAACAAATTAATCATTGGATGATTAGGAAATGTTTAAGAGTACAGAAATTTTTTTTGTCCTGTTTGGTTGTTATTTTTTATTAATTTTATTTATAGAGGATGTTACAATTTTATACATTATTATTTCGAACGAAAATCACGAAGGTGTTTTACATTTATGGGGGTCGATTTGATACGGTTTTTTAATTGAAGTAAGATTTTTTTTTGAGACTGACAGAGAAAGTAATAAATGTTTGTGACGCGTAAAATACGACAGCGCCAATTAATCTTCTTAAATGAAAATTGCATAATTAATGACTCAAGAGGTAAAATACGACTTACATCATGTCGTTACAAATTTTACGAGAATTAATTAGAGGACAGCACGTCATACATTTTTCAAAATAATTCATTCATTCTCAAACACTTTTTTGCCACATTTTTTTTGTTTTTTGTATTTTTATTTTACTCTTATTTTACTTTTTATTTCATTCTTTTATTTCACTTTTTTAGTTCACTCTTCTATTTCACTCTTTTATTTCACTCTTTTATTTCACTCTTTTATTTCACTCTTTTATTTCACTCTTTTATTTCACTTTTTTAATTACACTTTTTTAATTTCACCTTTCTTTCATTCTATCTTTTTACATTTTGTTAAATTCTTTATTTTTGTATTCATTGTACTTTTCTTCATTTACTCTATTTTATAAATGTTCAACTCTTCATTTTCTAAACGTTATTTTATAATCTTTATTTCGAAATTTTTTCTTTTCAATCCAAAGCGATTTAAAAAGTGCCATTTTACAAAAAAAAGAACAATTCCATATGCAATTTTTTTCTATTTACTTTAAAGCAGTTTTAACGATTCACGATTTTTCAGCAAGCTATCAGTAAAAAATTGCTGGGAGTTGAGATATCAAAGTGTGAATAAAATTGATTTAATAAGTGGTACTCTTCGAATGCCATGATCAAGGCAAAAACTGGACTCCATTAGCCTGATTTATTATGCCAACCTTGCGTCATTTCTTCGTTGCATTGCTTCAGAAATTTTATTTACAACTTAAGCAACGACATTGTAAATAATTTTACTTATCAATGGATAATTTTTCTATCCTGATTTATGATGATTTCTTGCAGCCCGATTATTATCGAGACGCAACGCATTTTCGACGAATTGGAGAAGGTCCTCAGTACCGGCTTGAAATCCCGTTTGCCAAGCTTGATTTTACGGGAACTTATTCTGTTATCGCAAAAAATTGTCATGGTGAAGCGAAAGCTATAATATCCCTACAAATTTACGCGAAAGGTAATTTTTCAAGTTTTTATAATCAGTTGTGTTTCAAAATTTGAAGAAATTTCTTTTTACATTAAAAAGCGAAAGCTATTTTTGTTTATTTTTATATATGATTTTTTATTGATTATAGGGCAGGGCAAAGGTGATAGAATGGATCGTCAATCATCAATTCGACATGGGTAAATATTGCACACATTTTTTTAAACAGAATTTTTATATACATTTTACACACAATTTAAGAAAATTGATCATGTATCTTCATTTTTATAAATGAATAGAAATAAGTAAGGTACTATTGTGTATACAGAAATTGATCCCTTCCTGATGCTTTTATTACGCAAATTTTAAAATTTGTACTTTTGAACTTAAACTTTTTTAGTTAAAGTTTACTTTACTAAACTTTACTTTACTTTTTAATGTAAAAATTTGAAGAATACACAAATCAAGACAAAAATGAATCTGATCAAAAAGAGGTGAAAAATCTGTTTAAAAATTAATTTTAAATCGCTCTTTAGAAAAATCTTGAGTCTGCCGATTATAAGAAAGGAACTGAGGGATCTAAGGTGTTGTGACGGAGATGCTGTGACTTTAGAATGCAAGGTATATGCCCCTTCAGAAACGCCGAATATTCGCTGGGAGAAAGAGGGCAAGGTAAGTCGTAATTTTCATTATCCAAACAAAAGTTGATTACCTGTTGAGTTGTAAAAGAAATTTTTGATTTATTTCAATCCAGATAAACTTCAATTCCGATGTTATAAAATTAAAACGATACGTAATTAACTACATTATCTTTATGGAACTACACTGTAATCGATGATTAACTTAATCACCATTATAAAATCATGCAGATCAACAAATAAGTTGATGCTCATTATGAAATTATACAAATCGATTATTAATTTAATCTTCGTTTCAAAATTATATATTGATCGATTTTTAAAGCTTCATTCTCGTTATAAAATTATATAGATCGGTGATTAACTTGATCTTTGTTATAAAAACAGATCAATTTTATTACCTCGATCTTCGTTGTAAATTATTCAGATCAGTTATCGAGTTGGTCAACATTGTTATGAAATTACAAAAGTCGATTAATATAGCTTCATTCTTTTATGGGATTATTGCATATTATTTATATCTTCCTAATGTAATTTTGATTAGAAAATTATTCTGTTGTTTGATAATTGAGTGGAATATTATAAAATATGATAGAATTGAAAAGAATATTATGGGGTAGTTTAGAAAGTTTCAATAAGGGTCGTGAGAGCCCCCAATTAAATGTGATATAATTGAATGGCATATTCTTTAATATTATATGATTAAATCGAATTTAATTGAAATTCAATTATATTCGATTCAATTATTGAACAGGGCTTAGTGAAGTAGAATGTAATTGAATAGGAAATAATTCAATGTAATATTGTTGAATAGGTCATAATTGAATATAATATTTTTGAATAGGATATATGTAATTGAATATCATATAATATAATTGAATATCATGTAATATAATTAAATACAATATAATTGAATACAATGTATTTGAATAGGATATAATTGAATAGGATATTGTTGAATGGAATACAATTGAATAGGACACAATTGAATACAATGTTTCAGAATAGGATATAATTGAATATGATATAATTGAATACATTGTATTTGAATAGAATATAATTGAATAGAATACAATTGAATAGGACACAATTGAATAAAATATTTGAGAATAGGATATAATTGAATACAATGTATTTGAATAGAATATTGTTTAATAGAATACAATTGAATAGGACATAATCGAATATAGTATAATGTAATTGAATACAATGTAGTATAATTGAATACAATGTATTTGAATAGGATATAATTGAATATGATATAATTGAAAAGAATATTGTTGAATGGAATACAATTGAATAGTACACAATTGAATAAAATTTTTTAGAATAGGATATAATTGAATACAATATAGTATAATTGAATATGATATGAATGAATAGAATATTGTTGAGTAGAATACAATAAATGAATAAAATACTTTTGCATAGGATATTTTTGAATATGACAGAATTGAATAGAATATAATATAATTGCATACACTTTAATTGAATAGATACTATTGAATAAAATACTTTTGCATAGGATATTTTTGAATATGACATAATTGAATAGAATATAATATAATTGCATACACTTTAATTGAATAGAAGGTACTCGTATAAGACATAAGTGAATAAAATAGCATTGAATTGAATTGAAAAATTGAATGTAATTGAATTGAACAATTAAATATAATTGAATTGAACAATTAAATACAATTTAACTGAATAGGACAGAATAGGATTGAATATAATACAATACAATTTAATTGAATACAATATCATTGAGTACAATACATTTGAATACAATATAATTGAATACAATATAATTGAGTACAATATAATTGAATACAATAGAATTGAATACAGTGTAATTGACAAAAATTGTAATGAAAATAACAATAAGAAGAAATGAAGAAATGAAGAAATCGATTGAAATAAATGTTATCATAAAATCAGTTTATAAAATCAGTTTAAGTAACATTTAATCGTCAATTAAATGAAAAAAAGTTGTTTTAATTGGAATTGTTTTGATTACTAGACACTGTCATTAAGTGGAGATTTTTCCGCGGAATTTGACGGTGAAATTGCACGACTCAGTATTCAACATGTGTACCCTGAAGACGAGGGAGAATACACTTGCATAGCGTCCAATCAATTAGGAAAAGCTTTCACATCTGCGTGTCTCATTGTCGATGGTAAGTGCTGATCCAGAATAAATTATGTCTTTTTTCACCTATCGTCATTAAGTGATTTTAATGCCAGGGTAATTTAAATTATAAGAGATTGAGCAACTTGACGTTAATGACACGTGACGGAATTCCAGTTAATGAAAGAACTTAATGACTCATTAAACTCGTAATTTTTACGCAGGCAAGCTTCTTGTGAAGCTTACTTCTTCTTTTTCTTCTTCTTTTTCTTCTTCTTCCTCTTCTTCCTCTTCTTTATACTTTTTCTACTTCTCTCTCTATTTCTTCTACTTCTTCTTTCCTTTTTCTTCTTTTCTTTTTCTTCTTTCCTTTCTCCTTTCTCTTTTTCAATTTTGTTTTTTCTTGTCAACATAAATTTTCCATTTCTTTTTTATACTCTTCAGGTCTCTTCTTCTTTCGTTTTTCCTCTTCAACTTTTGCTTTTTCATCCTCTTTTTATACTGTTCTGGTTTCTTCTTCTTTCGTTTTTCCTCTTCAACTTCTTCTATCCTCTTTTTCTATCCTCTTCTTCTATCCTCTTCTTCTATCCTCTTTTTCTTTTTATACTCTTCTGGTTACTTCTTCCTCTTTTTCTTCTTGTTTTGTTTTTTCTCATTAAATGCTTTTTTCTTCTTCCTTTTTTATACTCTTCTGGTTTCTTCTCCTTCCTATTTTCTTCTTCTTTCGTTTTCCCTCTTCAACTTTTTGTTTCCTTTTCCTCTTTGTATACTCTTCTATTTTCTTCTTATTCCTCCTTTTTTTCTCTCGTTTTTTTCCCTTGAATTTATTTTTTCCTCTTCTTCCTCCTTTTCTTCTTCAACTTCTTTTTTCCCCTTCCTTCTTCCTTCCTTCTTCTTTTATTTTCTTTCTCTTTTCTTTTCCTCCTCTCCTACTTATTTTTGCTTCCTCATAGGGAAGCATTGTTTTCTTTTTTGTACTGCTTTTCCTTCTTTTTGTACTTCTTCTTTTTCATCATCTTTCAATTTCTTTCTGACATAGTTTGTTAATAAAAAAATTAATAAATACAAAAATAGAGACTCTGTTTTTCAAACAAGAGAACAAATTCTCCAAATAGAAAAAATCGTCTTTGAATGAGAATTCAAATAACGAGAAAAACGGACCAAATAATCAAGCATAAAAACAGTTTGTCGCAGAGCTATCTACGAATGTAAAAAATGGAAAATGATCTGAAAAGGATGCATAATAAATTCGTTACGCTTGATGTGTTGCAGTACCTGAGGGTAAGGAGAATGTATTAAGTCAACCACGCCTTTCGAAGCCCATGGGACTTTTATCAGCAGGGTCGACTCCTAGATCAACTCCAAGATCGACGCCTGTTCGCAGTCTCTCACCAGCAGTTGCCCGTAAGAGAATTGACTTTTCTTTATACTCATGATTCCTTGGAAAAAGAGTAGACTGCTTTTTATACAGTACTTACACACATATTGCAGCCAATGAAACTATTTATGTTCTTGTCGACACACAAAGTATTCCGAGAAAGACACCGCGAGTAAAAGGTTGAAAAGATTTGCTTTCATGAATATTTAGCATGCAAGCTAATACACAAAAAGTTTTTCTTGTGCAACACTTGATTTGCACTTTGACTCAGCCCAGCTGTCAGGACAAGTGCCGACCTCATCACAGTCTAGCCTGCAAATTTATGCGAAATGAAAGTTTATACTTGATGAGAATCGAACGTGTGAATGGCAGATGTAGGTCTATGATAAGTTTGACTTTTCGAAAATTGATTCGGCGTTAATTTTTTTTTTTTGGGTTCTTTTATCAGTGGGGATCAATTTTAGAAAATTGATTCTGCGATGTTTCATTTCTTTTATCGGTGGGGATCAATTTTTGATTCTTTAATAATGAGCAATGAATAATTATTCAATTTTTGAGGGTTTTGATTGATTGATTGATTTTTTGTGACTTTGAAACTTGTAATGATCATTGGGAGCTAAAAACTTATTTTGTAGTTTCATTGTCATTTTTTATTTGATTTTTTGTTTCATATTCACTTTATTTTCATTTACATTTCAGTTTCGCTTCATTTTCGTTTTCATTTTCGCTTTCATTTTCATTTCCTTTTTCACTTTCATTTTCACTTCATTTTTGTTTTCATTTACGTTTTCATGTTCGCTTCATTTTTGTTTTCATTTTCACTTTCATTTTCGCTTCATTTGCGTTTTCATTTGCGTTTTCATTTGCGTTTTCATTTTCACTTTCATTTTCGCTTCATTTTTGTTTTCATTTACATTTTCATGTTCGCTTCATTTTCGTTTTTATTTTCGTTTTTATTTTCACTTTCATTTTCACTTCATTTTTGTTTTCATTTACGTTTTCATGTTCGCTTCATTTTTGTTTCCATTTTCACTTTCATTTTCACTTTTATTTTCGCTTCATTTGCGTTTTCATTTGCGTTTTCATTTGCGTTTTCATTTTCACTTTCATTTTCGCTTCATTTTTCTTTTCATTTACATTTTCATGTTCGCTTCATTTCTGTTTTCATTATCGTTTTATTTTCACTTTCATTTTCGCTTCATTTTTGTTTTCATTTTCGTTTTCATTTTCGCTTCATTTTCGCTTCATTTTCGTTTTCATTTACGTTTTTATTTTCACTTTCATTTTCACTTTCACTGCCAATGAAATAAAACGTTTATTACTAACACACATACGTTTAAATAAAAGTTAGACCTGAAAACCAAAAAAAGTAAAACTATCAAACTACCATAAAACCAATAATTCAAATAATTCCCAAATAATTTAATTCACAGTTTTTTAATTACAATAGTCTTGAGATTCTTTTTCTCTGATTTTCAGATGGACGAGAATTGAGAGCAATAAATCTTCCTAGAAGAGTGGAGACTGGTAGCACGAGAAAAAAGCCAAAAGTGACGCCTCCAAAATTTTATACAGTGCCCCATAATAGAGTAGCAGAAGAGGGGGAAACAATAAGATTTCAATGTGCTATTACTGGTCACCCGATGCCTTGGGTTGT
Organism: Ganaspis sp. Gsp50; assembly: GCA_011057455.1. Lineage (NCBI taxonomy): Eukaryota > Metazoa > Arthropoda > Insecta > Hymenoptera > Figitidae > Ganaspis > Ganaspis sp. Gsp50. Next base: position 9,912 of record WNHD01000286.1, on the reverse strand, counting down.
TTGGGACAAAGATGGTGTTTCCGTCACTCAAACAGAAAGAATATCAATCAAGGAAAAAGATGATTTGCGAATCCTGGAAATCTCTCAGGTAACTTCAGAAGATGCAGGACTCTACAGGGTGACCCTTGAAAATGACGTTGGTCGCACTGAAGCAACAGCTAGGCTTGAAATAATCAGTAAGGAAGATTTTAAATAAAATTTGCTTCAATTTTCTCTTCAATTTTTTTGGTATGATTTTGTGAAACGAAATTTAATTTGTAGATCGACACAGTGCTGTTCCTCGCACAATTAGAACTAGAAGTGCTTCTCCTAGAACTTATCCAACTTTTACTAGAAGTCTTCTTGGATGTGCGACGAGAGTAAATGATTCTTTTCAATTACAATGTGATATCAGAAGTTCTCCAAGTCCCACCCCTTCGTGGTATAGGTAATAAACGATAAACAATTATTGCATACTAAATTTTTGGATGATTATCTATTATTTCAATTGTTTTGTTAGTCTCTTTTAAAATACGAAATTCGTAAACAAACAACGCAATGAAATAATTTGGCTGAAATTTTGTTGCTTAAATTAAATGTTAATTGTGGAAATTATTGTTGTTGAAAATTATTAAAATTATTGCGGATGATAAAAAAATATTGTGGATGATAAATAATTATTGTGGATGATAAAATTATTGTGGACGATAAAAAATTATTGTGGATGATAAAAATTATTGTAGATGATAAAATTATTGTGGATGATAAAAAATTATTGTAGATGATAAAATTATTGTGGACTATAAAAAATTATTGTTTTATTTTTTTATTATTTTATTATTATTGTATTTTAATGATAAAACATTATTTTTGATGTTAAAAAATTACTTTGAATGATATAAACAATTATTGTTGATAATAAAAAATTATTGCGGATGATAACAAATTATTCTAATAAACAAAAAACTATTGTACGAACAACAAATTATTTTAAAAAACAAAAAAACTATTGTATAAACAACAAATTATTCTAAAAAAACAAAAAATTATTGTATAAACAACAAATTGTTCTAAAAAATAAAAAAGTATTGTATAAACAACAAATTATTTTAAAAAATAAAAAACTATTGTATAAACAACAAATTATTGTACAAAATAAAAAAATACGTTTAAACAAATTCAATATTTTAAAAATTTAGGAACGGAAAGCGAATAGAACGTTCGAACAGAACAAAAAAGCAATTTGATGGTAGAACTGCAAAAATAGAAATTTTCGATGTCAAGAAAATTGATGCTGGTGAATATGTTTGTGAAGCTACTAATTTTTTGGGATCAACAAGAAGCAGTTGTCAGGTATTATGTAACAATTATTTATGTTCCTAATTTTTTTACATCACAAGGGCTTTCAAAAGTTTCTTAAATTCGACTATTTTTTAGTAACAAAATTTTTGGATGTTTCTTAAATTCAATTATCTTTTTAGTAATAAAAATAAATCTCCACCTTTCATCAATTGTCAAGAAAGATTTTGGTTTTAATATTTTAGTAATAAAAATAAATCTCCACCTTTCATCAATTGTCAAGAAAGCTTTTGGTTATAATATTTTAGTAATAAAAATAAATTTCTACTTTTCATTAATTATTTAAATAATCAGCTACTGACAAAATGATTGTTAAATCTAATTAATAAAAATCATAACATTAATAACAATTAGTAACAATCTAAGTAATAACGATCATAAATAATTGTTATAACAATCTAATTAATAACGATCATAAATGATTGTTATAACAATCATAATAGCAATCATAAATGATTGTTATTAATATAACAAAATGATTGTTATATTAGTTGGCAAAATCCGGAAAACAATGTTCTATTATGTAACCCAACGCTAAAGAATGATAAAAAAAGAAATAAAAATCCTTCTCTCAATGAAACAGGTAATCGTATTCGACCCTGAAGATGATTCCACTTTGGATAAAGAGGCTCCTAAGTTTCTACAAACTTTGCCAAACGAATCTGTAGTAATGGAAGGTCATTCATATGAATTACAGACTAGAATCACAGGTACTCGTTTTTAATCGATACCTAGATCAGCAGAGTCAGAGTGACTAATCAGAAAATGTAATTTTACTTTTCCCAGGTACTCCTCCGTTTGAGATCAAGTGGCTTAAGGACAAGAAGGAAGTGTGTGACACTGACTGTTATCGATATGTTGTTTATGAAGATGGAGGCGTAGCTCTCAGATTAGCAAACGTGAATTCCTTGGATGCTGGCGAATATACTTGCCTCGTACGAAATAATTTTGGATCCTCTTCCTGCAACGGTTTATTTGCAGTTCAGGGTACAAAATTGGTTTTTTTATTTATTAGGATCAAAAAAATAATCAAAATTCTTTTATTTCAGAATTATTTTATTTTATTGTTAATTTTTTCGCTTATCTTTTAAGAATTAAATTGCCTTCGTTAGAGTGAATTGATCAGTTTGAAATTCGAGTTAGAGTTTGAAATTAGAGTTAGGGCTTGAAATTAGAGTTAGGGTTTTTTAATTAGAGTTAGGGTTTTAAATTAGAGTTATGGTTTGAAATTAAATTAATTGTTGTTTTCGTAGATTACAAAGGTGGATCAAAAGTTGCTTTGTGGTTCACAAAAACCCCTGTTCCGGTACTAGCTACAAAGGGTGACACGGTCTCGTTTTGTGCGAGGATCCATAGTGAAAGATCAATCGAAATTGAGTGGACGATCAATGGAAAAAGCGCTAGGGAGGATCACTATTACAAGGTTCTTTTAATTACAAAATTATGAATATTAAAGAAGTTTCATTGCTATTATGAATAAATCTTTTTGAATAAATGTTGTTGTTTGTAATAAATTATAATTTGAACAGGTATTGTTTTTTATAACAAAGCAATTTGAACAGGTATTGTTTTTTATAACAAAGCAATTTGAACAAATATTGTCATTTACGGTAAACCTTTTCGAAGAAATATTTTTTATAATAAACTATAATTTGAACACATTTTGTTATTTAAAACAAAGCAATTTGAACAAATTTGTTATAATAATCTTTCTATTGAAGAAATGCTGTTTTTTATAACAAACTATAATTTGAACACATTTTTTTATTTATAACAAAACAATTTGAACAATTATTGTCATTTGTAATAAACAAATTTGAAAAAATGTTGTTATTTAAAATAAACCACTTTGAATAAGTATTGTTATTTATAATAAACGACTTTGAATAAATATTGTTATTAATAAAAAATCAATTATTATTATTACCAATACCAATATTATTATTCATTGTAGACCAGTTCACACGAATATTATTATTAATAATATACCAATTTCTACAAAAATTATTACAAATAATAAACTCAAATAAATGCAATCAATAACCAAGAACCAATGAACCAGAAAGTTCTTCTGGTTTTTTAGAGAAAAATAATTAACCAAGAACCAATGAACTAGAAAGTTCTTCTGGTTTTTTAGAGAAAAATAACCCTTTTTTAAAAAGAAGTAATTTTCAGGTTGAAAGAGATGGGTCCACAACAATTTTAAGGATAAACTCGGTGACGTATCGGGATTGTGGAGAAATTCGTTGCACGGTATCAGTGACGGGAGGAAGAGGTCCTTCGATAAGTTGTGCCACTGATCTCCGTTTCTTCAGGATTTCGAGATCAGGAGGCAGATCACCGTCTCCTGCAAAAATGATCTTATCTCCTTTGCCGAAACGCTCCACTCGTGTCCCTACAAGTCTTCAAGAAAACAAGGAGAATGTAAATAGAATATCTTCGCAAAATCTGCGATCAGATGATAAAATCGCTTTCTCCAAAAATGCAAATCTTACTCATCGTTTTCTTACACCACGGGCTGATATTTTGTGCTGCAAGTTGTCACAGAATCTAGAAAACAGAGAGAGAAGGGTGGAGGAAGAAGAAAATAGGTTAGAGGAGAAAGAAAAGAGATTGGGAAAGGATGAAAAAAAGCTGGAGAAAGAAAAAATGAAGGTGGAGAAAGAAAAAATGACGGTGGGGAAAGAAGAAATAAAACTGGAGGAAGAAGAAATGAAGCTGAGTAAGGCAGAAAAAGGGTTGGGAAAGAAAGAAAAGAGATTAGGCAAGGAAAAAGGGAAATTGAAACAAAAGGAAGAAAATGGATTAGGGAAGAAAGAAAATGGGTTGGGAAGGAAAGAAAATGAGTTGAGAAGGAAAGAAAATGAGTTCGGAAGGAGAGAAAATGGGTTGGGAAGCAAAGAAAATGGGTTAGGAAGAGAAGAAAATGGGTTAGGAAGGGAAGAAAATGGTTTAGGATGGGAAGAAAGTGGTTTAGAAAGGGAAGAAAGTGAATTAGCAATATGTGAAAGAAAGGCAGGAGAAGAAATAAATAGGCTGAGAAAAGAAGAAAAAAGACATAGAAAGGCAAAAAAGAGGTTAGGAAAGATAAAAGATGGGTTAGGAAAGAGAGAAGATGGGTCAGAAAAGAGAAAAGATGGGTCAAAAAAGAGGCAAGAGGGTTTAGAAAAAAGAGAAGAGAGCTTAGGTAATAGAGGAAACATATTAGGAAAGGATAAAGAGAATTTAGAAAATTATGATCTGCAATTTGACACAGATGAAGAAAAGCATGAAGAAGAAACTAGAAGATTAAGAAAGGAAGACAACAACTTTGTAACAGATAAAAGAAATCTAAGTGATGATGAAAAAAGGCCAAGGAAAAGAGAAAAAGAAAAGAAAGAAGAAAAGAAAGAAGAAAAGAGCTTGGGAAAAGAAAAGCAGAGATTCATCAAAGAAGAAAAAGAGTTGGAAAAAGATGAAAAGAGGAAAGATTCTTCTACTGAAAAACGAGAAAAAATAGTTGAAGATGAATTGTGGAAAGAAGATAAGAAGTATAAAAACGAAATTAAGACAATACCTGCCAAATTAATCAAAGGAGAAGAGAAGATAAAGGAGAAAGAAAACAAGTACGAAAAAGAAATCAAGTGTGAAAAAGAAAACAAGTATGAAAAAGAAAACAAGTATGAAAAAGAAAACAAGTATGAAAAAGAAAACAAGTATGAAAAAGAAAACAAGTATGAAAAAGAAAAAAAGTATGGAAAAGAAAACAAATATGAAAAAGAAAACAAATACGAAAAAGAAAACAAGTCGATAACAGAAAACAAGTCGATAACAGAAAACAAGTCGATAACAGAAAACAAAACAAGAAAAGAAAACAAGACAGGAAAAGATAATAAAACAACAAAAAGAGAAGAGAATAAGTTACAAAACGATGAAGTACTACAAAAAGAAGAAATGAAGATACGTATCAGAAAAGTAATAGAAAATGAAGAAAAAAAGTTACGAAATAGCAAACTGCAAGGTGAAGAAATGAAGATACGGAATAATAAAGCAATGGAAGGAGAAGAAAAGAAGGTACAAAATCGCGAAGTAATGCAAGCTGGAAAAAAGAAGATACAAAATTATCAAGTAATGCATGCAGAAAAAAAGAAGATACAAAATCACGAAGCAATGCAAGAAAAGAAGTTACAAAATCATGAAGTAATGCAAGAAAAGAAGTTACAAAATCATGACGTTATGCAAGAAGAAGAAATGAAGAAAAACACAAAAATAATTCAAGAAAGAGAAGCAAAAATAAAAGAGAAAAATTCAAAACTAGATGAAAACGATCTACACTCTTCTGAGAAAAATGAAAGTTATATTGAACAGGAATTTATTATCGAGAAACCTGCTTTAAAGCAAGTGGATCCGGAAACTTCAAAAGAGAAGAGATGTTTCCCCTTCCAGATGAGGGCGGGAGAAGAGTTGGAATTTTTGGAAGCACACGAGCGTGACGAACCGGCAATAGTGTTAAGAGATCCATTGGATGTAATAGTTCTGAGAGGTTCTACTGCGGTCCTCAGTGTGTCGTATCGAGGTCAACCGGAGCCCACAGTCAGATGGCTTCAAGCTGTGAGTAGGACAAACGTTTTTATATTGACTTAAAAATATAGTCACGTCATCATATTTATGTTAATGTCTGATAAATTCATATCAAAGTCTCTAATAATCTTCACAATAAAAGCGGCATCTGTTCCAAATAGACTTTTCTGTTCGTCAAGCGCCTCTTCGTGTGTGTTTAATAGAGCAGTTTATTTGAACTACGATCCAATTCGAGCTTATAATCTAAAGTGACAATTTGCTTTGTATACGTGTGTTTTTACAATATTTTTTTATCAACTTTATGATGTGGAAACTTCATTTTTTGAAAAGCTACAATTATTGAGAAATTTGGAATTTTTTGACACGATTGTCAGAAACGATAGAAAAATTGTGTTATGTAAAAGTTGTAATTGTAAAAAATGTTGCATTATACGACAATTGGTACTGACAGTGAATCGTAGAAAAAAGTTCTATTTGACAAGTACTGTTGTAAATAATGAGAGACAATTGGAATCGATGTTTGTAAACATTTTTGTATGAAAAATCAATCGTTACAAAAGTTGTGCCATAAATATTTTTGTATTGTACAACAATTGTTGCAAACGATGACAAAAGAATTTTACAAATTTGGTTGTATTGAAAAAACAAGGGTCACACAACTGTAAACTATTCTTACAAAAATTCTTGTATTGCAAAACAATTTGCCTAAAAGATGTTACAGAAACTATTTTATCTTACAAAAATTACCGTAGAGTACAAAAATTTTTGAATCGTACAAACATTATCGTACCCTACAAGAATTGTTGTACTGTACAAAATTTGTTGTATCGTACAAAAATTGTTGTATCGTACAAAAATTGTTGTATCGTACAAACATTGTTGTATATCGTACAAAAATTATTGTACGCAACAAAAATCTTTGTATCATAGAAAAATTATTGTACTGTACAAGAATTGCTGAATCCTACAAAAATTGTTGTATCGAACAAAAATTTTTGTATCGTACACAAATTATTGTACGCTACAAAAAGTTTTGTATCGTGCACAAATTACTGTACTGTACAAAAATCTTTGAATCCTACAAACATTGTTGTATCGTACACAAATTATTGTGCTATACACAAATTGTTGAATCCTACAAAAATTCTTGTATTGTACAAAAAATTTGTATCGTACAAAAATTGATGTATCGCACATAATTTATTGTACGCTACAAAAATTATTGTATCGTACACAAATTAATGTATTGTACAAAAATTGTTGAATCCTACAAACATTGTTGTATCGTTCACAAATTATTGTACTGTACAAAAATTTTTGAATCCTACAAAAATTGTTGTATCGCACATAATTTATTGTACGCTACAAAAATTATTGTATCGTACACAGATTAATGTATTGTACAAAAATTGTTGAATCCTACAAACATTGTTGTTTCGTTCACAAATTATTGTACTGTACAAAAATTTTTGAATCCTACAAAAATTGTTGTATCGTACAAAAATTATTGTACGCAACAAAAATTGTTGTATTGCACGAAAATTATTGTAACCAACAAAAATTGTTGTATCGTACAAAAATTATTGTACCCTACAAAAGTTGTTGAATCTTACAATAGCTTTTGTATCGTACAAAAATTATTATATTGTACAAAAATTGTTTAAAAAATCACATTAGTCAAAATTTGTAGCATTGTTAACTACTAAAAAGCCACTGATTAGACCCACTTGGCTCCCTTTAATGAAAGAAAATATCAAAAGAAACATGATTTTATCAGAATTCTCAAGATCCGAATAAAAATGATAACTGGTATCATCTTCATGCGAGTGCGCATGTGTGTTTACAGTACGTGTATAAAATTATAAGAATAATCAGTAGGCTAGCGGCAACTCGTAAATATAATATATCGCAGTGCTGACTCTTCAGTCTACTGTCTTGGCTCAAAATAAAGACACGGAGAGCATTCTTAATTGCATTTTAAAAATGCGGATGATTCATGAAAAAAATGCGTCAGACGCACAGTATTACTTTCTCATTAGTTCGTATTTCCTGCAAGACATTATCGCAGCGGAATGTTTGTGAAACGAATCATGTCAGCGTTTTTGAATTTATTTTCATAGTTTGTTGTGAGTTTTCGAGTTGTTTTAATAGCCAAAGAGTTACCGGTTTAGCGATTACAATAGGTAAGAATGAAACATGAATTAGTTGGGCTTTTCAAGTGACCTTGTTCGGACCACGTGGACCGTTTGTTGCTTTTGTTCACTTTGGTTTTACGCACACGACATACGACACTTGATCTCAGTCGACTCGTATTCCTCCGCGGAGAGAAAAGTATTTAATTACTAAGAACTTGGACTGAAAACTCGTAAATGCATTATTAATTCGAACTTTGGGTCAATAGCGGAAAAGTGAGATTGTTTTTCTCATTACAGTTGTAGTCTATTGTAATTTAATAATGTAACGCAACGCTTGGCCGGTTTTCCGAAGAAGAAAGTCCAATTTATCTTTTTCTTTTAGTTTAAATTAGTCTTTGAATATTATTTAATTATTTTTGAAAAATGTAAATAAATTCAAATTTTTGTTTAGTTTACACGATTTGGCTCATTTTTTCTCATAGAGGAAGTTTTTAGTTTGGTCTCACGAAGTTTATTATGTAACCGGAAATAAAACATGTTGTTTATTGTTTGATATCAGAAATTTTTTGTCCGGAGCATTGTTTCGGTTGGATTCTTTGATTTAGGAACAAATTTTATTTTTGAAAAATTTTTTGCGCTCAAAAAAGTGTTATTTTTTTGAAAACTTTTCTTTATTATAAGAATAAGTTTTTTTAAAAAGATTTTAAAAATATTTTTTGTTGAAAAACATTTGTTTTTTGAAAAATTGTTTTTACCCGAAAGCATTTTTATACTTGAATCATTTTTATTTGAAACCTTTTTGTACTGAAAACATTTTTATTTGAAAAACTTTTTCTACCTTTTTGTGGTAATAAAAATACTGTCAAAAATTTTTATTGTTGACGTGATTATTACTATTTTATTATTCTGTATGATTTATATTATTGTTATTTTTTCATCGTCATGAAATAATCGTTTTTTACATTCCAGGGTCGAGAATTAGTTCCAGGCGACAAAATTCGAATCCAAAACGAAAAAGGTCACTCGAGTCTCACTTTGAAAAATATAACAGCAGACCAAGCAGGAAAATACGCGGTTTTCGTTGAAAATTCTTCTGGGCGAGACTGGAGATACTCAAGCGTTGCAGTAGAAGGTAAAAAATAAAAAGATAATTTTCTTATTCTTATAAATAATTAATTTTGCATTAAATCCAAAATTAAATTATTAAATTTTAATAATTTTATTTCGCTTCCTTTAAATATTCAAAACTTGAGGTGAATCGCGAAGACATGATTGCAAAGATAATTGGATAATTTTCTTCAAAAAATGCTTTTTGAGAATTGAAAAATGTAGGCTTTTCACGTGTTAAATGAATGATAGACTCAAGGAAGACGTGGAGAACAAAATAATTCAAAAATTGAAACTTGAGAGGAAAATAAAACTGGGGGCAGGAGAAGGAAGAATATCTTCTTTGCATATAAAGTTAAGCTTGATATAATGAGCTTAAGTAGGCGTGTTCTCGGTCTAGTTCTCCCCAAGCAAGGTAGCCTAGCTCCAATGACATCGTATGAGTTAAAAGCTGAAGTTTACTGTTTATATCTCAAATCCGTATGCAGAGCAGATATTTTCAAACCGTCAAGGAAGAGAGTCGTTTGAATACCGAGATTCAGTGTTTGTTATTTTGATACTCTTCCGGTTCCCGCGCTTTTTTTAATATACAAGTTTAGTACTCTTTTGGTGATTTTGATATTCCTTTTTCCTACTTTTCGCTTTTTCCACTTTTTTCGAATTTTTTGTTTTTTTGTATTTTGCTTCCTTATAGAGGAAGCATTGTAATCGTGACAATTTTCGATTTTCTAAAAATAGTCTAAATCAACTCAATTTCATCCAAAAAGCATAA
>WNHD01000285.1:0-36608 GCA_011057455.1 Ganaspis sp. Gsp50 | reverse complement strand
TTTAAATATTTCTAAATGTTTTTAAATATTTCAAAGTATTTGGAAGTATTTGAAAATATTTTAAATTATTTTAAAGTAATTTAAAGTATTTTAAAATATTCTGAAGTATTTTGCTGTTGTCTGAAGTATTTTAAAGTAGTTTTGAGTATTTTTGAATATTTTGAAGTAATTTGAAGTATTTTTAACTGAACTGAAGTATTTTAAAATAGTTTCAAGTAGTTTGAAATATTTTTAAGACTTTTAAGTATTTTGAGATATTTTCAAGTATTTTAAAATAAATCTTTGAATGTTTTGAAGTATTTTAAAATAATTTTAAGTATATTTAAATATTTTAAAATATTTTTAAGTATTTTGAAGTATTCTTAAATCTTTTTAAATGTTGTTAAATATTTTGAAGTATAATGGGAAGTATTTGATAATATTTTATTACATTTTTTTTAAAAAATATTTTGAAGTAGTCTGAAGTATTTTAAAGGAGCTTTAAGTATTTTTAAATATTTTGAAGTATTTTTAAATACCGTGGTGGACCCAGTTGCCGTCCAGCTAAGGCGGCCTTAAATTATTTGCTTCAATGTTTTTACGTAAATCAACTCAATTCATTCTATTTTAACGATAATACAATAATTTAATAAGTTAATTTACATTATAATAGGGGAAATTTAATTTAATTAAAGTGGTCTGAAGTATTATTGTTGAAAGATTATTAAAAAAAATTTTATTAAAAATTTGGGGGAAAAGGGGGAAAATTATTTGATTTTAGGTGATTTTTTTTAAAAAAAGAGGAAAATAAGGGGAAAAGGAGGAAAAAAGGGGATTAGGTAAAAAAGGGGATGAACTGTAATCCCTGGAATTATTAACATACGAACAATAATTCAATCGAATTTATCGATAATTGATACATATGATTGAATAAATTATAACAAAAGTTATGTATTGTATGTTATGTAAGTTATGTATGTTTCAAACAAGTTATTTTAGTTTCAAACTATAACTATTTTGATTAGTTTTATTTATAAAGTTTTTAGAAAGCTAGTTTGTTTGTTTTAGTTTTAATTTTTTTTCTTTGTTTTATTCTCTCTTGTGGGTTTAAGAATTTTAAACCATAAATTAATCGATAATGTAAAAAGTGGATTAAAAATAATTCTGGATTGAATTTCCGTTTAATTAATTTTTGTTTGACATTGGTAGTACATCGAGTTAGTTTCGAGGATTAAACTCACTGTAGAATTATTGATATATCCGATAATTCTAATCGTACTTTGAATTTGCATAGTTCAATATTCAATCAACAAAAATTTTCATTCTAAACTATTAATTCAAAAATAAAAATAATCATTAACTTAATATATATATTTATTCAAGAAAATAGAAGTACAAAATAGAATTTACACATGTTGTGCAAGTATGAAAAAATATGTTAACTAAATTTATATCAAAGAACAAGCTCTCAAACATAGCGTAAAATTAATTTTACAATATTAAAGATGCAAAATCTTTGGTTTTCTTTCTGGTATTTTAATTTGCCGAAAAAGTTTTAAATATAGCACATACATTGGGTGATGGTAATATTTTTAATTTGTAAATAGGTTATCGTCGATTTTATAGAACTGTATAGATATTTTACTCAAAAAATTGTCATTTTTTAATATCTGCCAATACTGTCATATATTTGGAAAGAAATACTATTTATTTTTTGTCTTTTAAATCACGGAAGAATACAGTCTTCAGGTGGATAATTAAATTATAATTAACCTATTCTGTACTTATTTAAATATTTTATAATTTTTTACATATTTTAAAATTGAGCTTATAAACAACGAAATATATATTGTCTGTTAAAATGATTTATAATAGAACCTGTGTTTTATAGTACCAGATAAGAATATCTTACAATCACAGTCGGAGACTTACAATTAATAAGAAAATATGAATTTAATATAAAAAAAAAGTTTCATCAGTAATATTTTTATCACAACTCACAGTAAGTATATATTATTTGTAAATAGCTCTATTTTTGTAGCAACATTTATGTTGAATGGAATTTTCATTTTTTTCACAGTAGCATAGTTAAACACTTTAAAATCTACTAAAGCATTTTTTTAATTTTAAGCAGAATGAAACCTAAAATAAAAATTTTAAATTCAACGAAATTTATTTTTATATGTAACATGAAAGAAATATTTTAGTTTATTATTCGAGTTCATGTTTTCATTCTGCTGAGGCACATTACAATATTAAAAATAGACTTTTAAGTTTTAATTTAAGAAAATATACTTTATAAAGCACATCAATATTTTATGGGAAATAGGGAAAAGTCAGTATATTTGCAATAATATCCATTTTCTCGTTTTTATAAAAATACTTGTAAATTATAGAAACGATTCAGATCGATTATATCAGCCAAAAAATATATCAGCAAATGTTTTTAGTAAACACTTTTCATTATTGGTTTTTTTTTATTTTTCGAAATTCAATATTTTTTAAATTTTTCTAATATATTTTCGAACTTTAATATTGTTTAAATATTTCTAATATTTTTTCAAACTTTAATATATTTTAAATTTTTTAAATTTTTTAAAAAATATTTCTAATATTTTTTAAATAATTCTAATAATATTTTTAAATAGTTCTAATATTTTTTAAATCATTCTAATAATATTTTTAAATAGTTCTAATAAATGGATTATTTCAAAAAGTAGAAGTAATCTAGATTTTTTCATTTAAGGCAACATTTAGAATATATCTTACATGTATAAGTATAAAAGTAAATTAAGCCTCATTAAGCTGCATTAAGCTCACGAAGAAAGCAGATTGATGTATAAAAAATTGTAAGAAAAATTAAGATCTGTTATAGTAAAACGCACACTGACTATTTTCTAATAAAAAAATACTTTAGAATTAAGTACTTTTCGGAAAAGTTTTAAAAACCTTTCCTTTCAAAGAATTTTTTTTTCTTTTTTGAAAAAATAGTAAAAAATTTAATTACTTCTTGAACCAGCTCTTGCAAACTTCAAAAATAGTTGCTCTAATGTTGCTGACAACACTGAATAATCCTCTATACAGTTATACTTATTCTTCAGATCTTTCATAATGCCATACATAGTCTCCCATTTCGTTTCGGGATTGTTAACGTGATAAGTTAAATACCCCTATAAAAAAATAATGCATGTATTATATGGTAATCTACAATTGATAATTAATTTAAAACCACGTAACTCTTATAAACACTACAATTGATAATTATTGTAACAATAAATAGTACTTACCAAATGTTCATCACGAAGTTCGCATTCTAAAGACTCTTCCATATCTTTTTTAATATTTAATACATCTTTAGTAGTTCTTGATGGATTCAGTTTTATACTTATATCGAACCCAGCTCCAAAACGTTGTTTTAATTGTTCACTGGGACCAATGCAGACAAACTGACCTTTTACCATAATTACAAGTCGATTGCAGAGAGCTTCACATTCTTCCATGCTGAAGTGAATTAAAGTTTTAAAAAAATCTACGGTCGTAAATTATTTCAGTCAAAGATAATCAGCACAATATTTACCTATGAGAAGTGAGAATAATTGATTGACCAGCTGACTGACAAGATTTAATTACATGCCACAAAGATCTTCGAGCAGCAGGATCAACTCCTGTCGTAGGTTCGTCCAGCAAAACTAGATTAGGATTTCCAATTAAAGCTATAGCAATATTTAATCGACGTTTGTTTCCTCCACTGTAGCTGCCACTTGGCTGATTTGCGCAAAGATTCAACTCTAAAAAGAACAAATTTATTGATATTAGTTTGTTGGATCCATATAATTTAGTTACACATTTTTTTTAAAATTTTATACCATCTAAAAAGAATAGTTTATGTCAGTAAACTTTTTAAACTTTTCGTTTCTGTCAATAAACTTTTTAAACATTTCGTTTAAACGTAAACTATCTAAACTTAATTATATGAAAATTTACTTAGTCTGTTAATCCATTTATCTATTTCAGTGGATATTTGGTGTTTCGGAACTCCCCGAAGAGACCCAAAGAGTTCAAGATGATCTCTAGTATTTAGAGACTCGATTAACGCATGATTTTGAGGACAGTAACCCATCTGTCGCAAATACTGAAAAATACATTATTTTTATTAGCTTTGTTTTCAAAGTTGCTTTTATAAACATTTTTCAAAAAATTAAACTAAATGATTATAAACTTATGGTAAATTTAAGTTAATTTTACTTAATTTTTTAAATTAAATTTAATTTAAATTCAATCAAATATTTTGTTACAAAATTTAATTTAAATTCAATCAAATATTTTGTTACAAAGTTTAATTTAAATTCAACCAAATATTTTGTTACAAAATTTAATTTAAATTCAATCAAATATTTTGTTACAAAATTTAAAAATATATACCTCTTTTCTGTTTTTGGAAATTTCTTTTTCATTTAAATACATTAGGCCACTATTAGGAAATTCTAAACCTGTAAGCATTCTGAAAGTTGTGCTTTTTCCAGCACCGTTAACTCCAAGTAATCCAAAACACTCCTTTTTCTTAACACTGAAACTAATTTCTTTAACAGCAGGCAAATTTCCATAAAATTTACTCATCCCGTAGGCCAGGTAAATAGATTCAGAGTCAGTAATATGATTGATGATTGAATATCCTTGAATATCTTGCCTGTCTACTAAAATAATCAAACCATCAAATTTGAAAGAGTACTTATAAAAGTTAATTTTAATGAATAGTCAATATATTTTTAAAATACCTTTGCTATTTATTCGATTAATTTCGTATGAAACTAAAGTCTTCTCGCCTGCTACCTGTTCGTCAACTTCTTCAGCATTGATGGAAGAATTTTTATTCTGCATTCTTATCATTAGCAGAGACCAGACTTTGCGTTCTAATAATTCGAGAATAATAAAATAGAGTACAGATGTAAGGCACAAGTATAAAATACTTTGTCCAAGACTGTCTGGATCACTAAAATTTTGGAAATAACTGAAGGACTTTTCACAGACTCCATCATTACAATTGAGTTCTAGAAATATAGAATTTTTTTATTAATAAAAACGTAAATATTTTTAATAATAAATTGAACAGATAGACAAATTGCCAAGGGAAATTATTTCACTATTATTATATTTTTTTGTATACCATTACACTATTGTATTTTTTATTATTATTATTATTACACTATTATTATATTTTTACTATTATTACACTATTATTATATTTTTATTATTACTATTATACTATTATTATTAATTTAAGATTTAATAAAATTTAGGTATACTTTACCGCAACATTCGTTTCCATTTTTACAACCCAAATCCATCAAATATTTGGGTATATTTCGACAGTAAGCGTTTTTTCCGGCAGTTGTAAAAAAGGTGCCTAGACCGTTGCAGAAGGGAATGGACGGAATTAACATAAAAATCCTTTGCTCAATTTCAGTAAGCACTTTCATTAATTTTTTTTTATGTCCCAATGCAACTTGAATAAGCAAATTAAGTATTTCCGCAACGATAACTGAAATTATAATATTCAATCATCAATAAAAGAATATCATCATCAACAATAAATAAAAGAAATTCATCAATAAAAGGAATTATAATAATTTATAATAAATTATAAATAAAATAAATACCTTATAAATTTTCAAAACAGAAACTAAATTTCGACACATAAACTAATAAATAATAGACACAAACACTTTTTAACTACTTACTTGCCAATATGAATATGTAGATAAGAATATTCACAACAGTGTTGGTTTTTTTCTTTAGAAAACTGAACATGTAGATAAACGGTAACATACTCATCGCAAGTAATATTAATAAAAGGAACATGATACCTAAAAAAAAAAAAGAATTACTATTATATACGAATGTACATCGAAAACGAGGATCATTTTTATAAATTATAATACTAATTAATAAATATATATAATACTAATTAATAAATATATATAATACTAATTAATAAATATATATACTACTAATTAATAAATATATATATAATACTAATTAATAAATATATATTATACTATTAATATATTATTACTAACTAATAGAAGCATAATAATTAATAAAATATAATAAAACTGAATATTATATGTATTATATGCAATATTTGAAGCATCTTACCAATTTCAGTTCCGTAAAACATCCGCAAATTCAGAATAACATCCATTAAATAAAACCCTAATAATACAATAATTATCGTACACGAAAAAACAAGCAAGTGAAAGAGGAAAAACACTCCCCAATACAAGTAACTTGTTACTCCGGTCATTCTCTGGAGATCCTTAATTCCGGAACATGATTCTTTTAGAGGATGAATAACATACATAGGGAGGGCCGAGAATAAAAATAAAACAAAGATAAGAACTCTTGTGTAATTCTCTTCTTCTTGATTACGGAACTTTTGATGAAAATCGACAACTCGCGGAAAATTTTGTTTAGAAATGTCAATTTGATAATCTTCTCCTGCTATAATTTTGATTATGGTATTGGAAATTAAGTTGACAGCTATTGGTATGCTTTCGTATATTGTAGCTGAATATAAAGCAGTTGCTTTAACTCGCTGAGGATTATTAACTTGAAACGAAGCGGCAGCAATTAAGTTATTATGATAAACTGATAAATCGTGTCTACTGAAATTAAGTAAAGCTGAAAGAAAAATTCAAATTGTCAGTCACTAAATTGAAATTTTTAATGTTTGAAACCATTTTTTTAAACAATTTTTATATATATTGAAACAGAAACCAAATTCACCTGAAGAAATGTTGTCTGCAGAATTTATTACTTTTCCATTATAATGTTCCATAAGACTTTTGTACATATTTCCATATTGTTTGTCATTTGAATGATAAAAGACAATGGGATCTGGGTAATTAGTGACACTAATTGGTTTATCTTTTGTACTATTAACATTTTTAAAGCCTATACCAATAAAGATAACGCCTAACAATGGTAGAAATACCTGCAAGTAAATTACATTCTCAATATTAAGTTTTATTATTGTTTTATAATTAAATTTAAATTTAAAATTTAAATTGGATTTTAAATGAAAACTTAAAATATTAAAGAGGCAAAATGAACGACAATTTTCATTTTTCTAATGACATTCATTAAAATTAGAGTGTATAAATATTTCTTACCATTAAAATGTGGAGTAATAAATTCTTTCGCATGTACGTAAATTTATTTTTGAAAAGTGCTTCTGTAGATTGTAAAAGAAGTTTAAAACCTTCTACATTTTTTATTTTTTCTGGATTTAGATTACTTTCATCTGGTACATCGTTATCTTCTTTGGTAGCTCTTTAAATTAAAAAAGAAGTAAACAAGTTATTAAAAATGCATAAAATGCGTTATTGCTTCCTCATAGAGGAAGTTCTGTTTTTTCATATATTATAGCAAAAGTAGAAAGACATACCTAAGAAAAACTTGTTCCAATGTTATTAAAGAAACACTTATACCAGTTACTCCAAGTTTTTTCTTCTGCATTTCAATTTTGTCTAAACTGATCGGCACTTCGTCTGTGAATGGAATACTGAAAACTACTTTTCCACCATCTGAAGAAATTAACTGACTTTCTTTCGACAATTGATTTTTTATTGCTTCAATATTACTTCCATCCTCTGTTGACAATGTTACTTCCATATTACCTTCACCTAAGCAAAGAAAATAGAAAATTAAAAATAGTTTTTTAGAAAAATATTTGAAAAGAAAATATACAAATGTTTTCAATGTAGAAAATTATATATATAAAAATCGCACATTTTTAAAACCTCATTATTGATGAGAATGTAAAATATGACTATTGTTAAAGCTCATTTTACTGTCTTAATTTATTATTGCAAGATCGGTAATAAATTAAGACATTAAGAAAGTAATGGTAAAAGTATGCCTATTTTATTAATATATAAAAAATTAATTTGAAAGTACCATAGAATTTCTTCAGGAATAATGGTGTACCATAACTTTTTAAGTTTCCTAATTCAATTATAGCAGTTCTATCTCCAAGAACGTCTGCTTCTTCCATGTTGTGTGTACTTATCAAAATTGTCTTCTCTCCTCTCATTTTCTGAAACCAGAATTAATGCTTACAATTCTTTTAGGATATTTTTGAATATTTAGTATTTAGTATTTATTTAGTACTTAGTATTTATTTAGTACAATTAGTATTTATTTAGTATTTACTCAGTATTTATTTTAATAATTTTGTTTTCTTACCAATAAAATATCCCATGACTCTCTTCTTGTCTCAGGATCCATTCCAGACGTGGGTTCGTCTAATATCAGAGTCTATAAAATTTAACAAAAAATGCTTCAGCAATGAACAACAATAATTAGTTTAGAATATTCTGAAGAAAATTTTAAGCAATATATTTATTGCAGTAAAGAGAATTATTTATATTAATATTATAGAGAATATATTTATTATAATTCTTACTGAAGCATTGCCAATTATTGCCATTCCAAGACAAACTCTTCTTTTCTGACCTCCAGAAAGATTTGGAGGCACTTCGTTTCGCTTTTCGGATAATTTTAACTTTAACAGTAGATCATAAACATCATTTGTCACTTGAGATGTTGTTCTGTCCTTATTTTTCAACTATAAAAATGTTTATTTGTTATTTAATGTTAAAACTAGAGTTAAAGTGTGTAAATTTATTTACGTTTTAAAAATAAAATCATAATGAATCAACTTATTGCGTTAATATACATTTTGTTATAAATAACAATTACCAAGCCAAAGAATTGAATCTGTTCAAATACGGTAAAATCGGGAAACATAATATCTTCTTGAGGACAGAGTCCTACATCTGTCATTATTTCATCCATGTCTTCAGAGATATTTTTTCCATTTATAAGAACCATCCCTTCTGTCGGACCTATCAAGCCTAAAATAAAGTTCTTTTTAGCTCTTTATTTTTCTTTTGTTATCAAAAAGTATATTTATTCTAAAATTATTTTTTTAATTTACTATTTTTACTTTTATCAACAAACCTGTTAAAATTGACATCATTGTAGTTTTGCCAGCTCCATTATGACCAAGTAAAGTTGTTATTTGTCCTTTATAAAAGTCTATAGAAATACCTCGAAGTGCTTGGTGTTTCTGTAAAGGAATAAATAAAATAAATTACTAGAACTTTATTAAAAAAACTTATATAATACTAGAACTTTATAAACAAAACTTATATAATACTAGAACTTTATAAACAAAACTTATATAATACTAGAACTTTATAAAAAAACTTTATAAAAAAACAACAAATTTATTTCAACAATATAAATAAATATATTAATAAAAATTAATTTTATATAACAAATTTCTTTGCTTCCTCCACTTACTGTTCCGTTCAACCAATTTGTAGTATACGACTTTTTCAAATTGCGAATTTGAATGCCAGGCGTGTAAACATTTTTAGGTATTGGCTCAAAAGGTTTTCCTTTCATATTATTATAATCACATTCGAATGATTCTTCCTCTGAGGAAACTTTCTTTGACTTAAAAAACTAAAATACATAAAATGTTTTCTATAAATTAATTTTATAAAAACAAATTATAATTGTGTATAAAATCACATTTCATGAATTTGACGTCAAAAATTCTAGGAAAATTTGAATAGTTAATATATTTCATGTTTGAAATTAATGAAAATATTTAACTTTAAATAATAAAATATTTAATTTTAAATAATAAAATATTTAATTTTAAATAATAAAATATTTAATTTTAAATAGTAAAATATTTAATTTTAAATAATAAAATTACCTTTAGGAAGAAAAGTGGATGTTTCGGAACTCCAAACTTGCCTGGAAATAATGCGGAAGCGTACAAAGCCAGAGAAAAATGCAATAAAGTACCAAATATTGTAAATATCAATATGACTCCCAAACTTCCTGCAGCAGAATAATTTTTATCTCCAACTATAAAAAAATTTCTCCATCCAACTCCGACTACTGTAAAGCAACATATTTTAATAAATTTCTTTTGAATATTTTGTCGTACGAAATAAAAACTTACGTAAGTAACAATACCATCATTTTTGTTCTCATAAGTATTTATTTCACGGCAGTATTTAATTTTTGTTAACTAATGATCCTCGTACTTACATTTCCTTTCATAAATACCAATTTCTTCAGAAAGTCGGTACAAGAGCATATTTGGGAAAAAGATTCCCAAGTACGGGATAAAAGCATAACTTTCATGTTTTAGCAAAAAATTTTGAAACATTTGTGATCCCATATAAAGAAACGGAATTGCCAGTGACCTAAAGATAGCTGCAATATCAACAAAATATATCTGATTAATTTACTTTTATGAATAAATTATTATTGAATAGCTATAATTTCTTATATAACCCAATGAATATTACATAAATTGAAACTAAACTCTTCAAAAATCAATATTTACATAAATTAAAACTCTTCCAAAATCAACATTTACATAAATTAAAACTAAACTCTTCCAAAATCAACATTTACATAAATTAAAACTAAACTCTTCCAAAATCAACATTTACATAAATTAAAACTAAACTCTTCTGAAATCAACATTTACATAAATTGATACTAAGCTCCTCCAAAACCAACATTTACATAAATTGAAACTAAACTCTTCCAAAAATCGAAAAGAAATTAATAAATTTATATAAATTCGTAAATTATTTACATTTGGAGAAATAGGAAGCAATATGGATTCCAAAAGCCAAAAGATGAGCAACGTGGGCAAAGAACATTACTGCTACCAAAAACAGATTTCCATAATACAAGTAAGGCAAGGCATAAGATGAAAAAGATATTTTGAACAAAATTAAACGGGGTACAATATAAAAAACACTAAACAATACACCGCTTATTAACCAACTTCGCAAATTTTGATAAGTTTGAACGCCATTCATTGCCATAAGAACCTAAAACAAAAAATTATTAATTCGTCTCTAATAAGAGTTTTTACAACATAATAAAATCAAGATTTTAAAAAGTGAAAATTACATTCACTCCTATGGTTTTCTCATTTGAAGGAAACGTCGACTCGACTGTAAGTGGGAATAAAAATGCAAAAACAGTAATCAATGCGTACAAAATGTTCATTGAATCTTGGACTTGAGCCAAACTTAAAGTTTCTGACGGGGTAGGCATTTGCTGCATTGAAATCTGAAAAACAAAATTCAAGAATTTTAATTCTAATTATTTCAAGAATATTAGTTATGTAATAATTTAATTATTTCAAGAATATTAGTTATGTAATAATTTAATTATTTCAAGAATATTAGTTATGTAGTAATTCTAATTATTTCACAAATATTAGTCATAATAATAAATAGAATGTTTTTTTATGCTGAATTAATTAATAAATGCTGGTATTATATTAGTAAGTATGTATTGTACTTACTTCACTTTGAAAACGAGAGTTTGGTTTCTTTATTTTCAGGAATGATTTATCCAGACACATCTGAGTTTGCATGAATGGAACTTCTATGAAAAAGCTGTTAACTCCTTCAATTGATGGTTCATCAAATCTAATAGCATACTCCAAATGTTTCGAATTTGAATTGAGATTTTCTGCATTTTTGAAAACTACTGCGAGAATCCTGGCAAATGGATTATCCAGTTTTGTCGAGGCATATTGTTTCAACAATTCGTCCTCAGAAGAAAATCCAGATACATCTGATTGCAAATTTATAACGTTAACTTCTTGTTTCTTAGAAACTTTATTTTCATTAAAATTTAATGCAATAATTTGAATATTTACATAATTTAATACTATATTAACTTCAATATTATTGAAAAATAATAAATTGATAAATAATAGAAATTGTAAATAAATAAAAAATTATAAAAAATTAATACTATTATTATTATTATTATTATTAATATTATTATTATTATTTTTACTATTATTATTATTACTATTATTTTTACTATTATTATTATTATTATTATTATTATTATTGTTGTTGTTAAAAACATACTCTTTGGAGGTAATCCGAGACAAAGTCCAGTCATTTCAATCAAATTTCGTGTATAATTATTTTTCGGAATATAATAAAGGTCCATGTCGTTCACCATATTTAATATTTGATTTTCACTTTCAACCGGGTAAATTTGATCTTCTACTTTTATTTCCACGTCCGGGAGTTTATTGAGAACTGTAAAGTCTCTAATAGCTTGGACAAGCATAAATAAAAGAATAGGAATTAAAATTTCCACGAAAAAGCAAATTTTCCAATGCCTTCTGCGGACAGTAAAATTTTTCCACATAAGGAGTCGAAAAAGTCTCCACTTAGATGCCATGATGATCTTTTATATCCTTTTCTTTGTGACTGCAATAAATTTATAAAGTAGTGAAATCACTTTAGTTGATAAATATAATAGAGGAAAAAATACTTTCATGCATTTATTTCAATAACGAAAATAATAATAATATTGTGTATACGAAGATGAAAGAATAAAATATTTTTTCTAAGAATCATTTTTTAAAAATTCTTAATTGATTTTCTATTTGTAATATCGAAATTTTAGTTTCACGGTTTCACATATTAAAGTAATAAAAGAAAAGTGCAGGATAGAAATAAAGTTAATCTACGATTTTATTTTACTTATTGCCTCTATCAGCTTTAAACACGTCACATAAGTTGTTTTTTATCAGTAATTCTTTAACATTATATATGCAAGTGCATTTACAAAAATAACATATTTTTAAAAAGTATACACACACATAGATAAATATAGGAAAAGTAGTGAAATAAAATAGAAACAAATATTGCAAGTTTAAGAATATTTAAAACAAGACCAACAATAATGAGAAAAATTAATTTTTAAGACAAACAAATCATGACAAAAGTATTTATTACACAATAAAAATGTATAAACAAATTTTTAAAAAAACGAGAGTTATATCTTTATTTTGATTTTAATACATTCCTGGTCTTGATGCATGTTAGCTTACTTTATTTTTAGAATTTGCATTTTGTAACTTGCATCCTCATATACACATGCATAACTGTATATTAACTTTAAGTCACTTGTTTATTTGTTCATATATTTCTTCAATACTGAATATATTTTCCATTCTTTTACTATACATTTCATTTAAATAATACTGTTCACATTATCACACAAAACAAAACAACAATCAGTAACAAAAACAATATCAGTTCTTTTTTAAAAATACTATCATCTGACAATTTAATTTCTACATATATATAATAAATTTAATAAACTGTCTTTACCTGAAATTTTTGTCTGGAGAAATTGGATAAAACTAAATATATTTACTTTTCTGTTTGATGACGTGAAACATAATTCGCGGTTAGTGAATCATTCTCAATTAAAATGATTAAAACTTTATGTATAATGACGTAGGTGACATATATATGTATAAATCCCTTTGAATACGTATGTGCATAACAATCCAACACATAAATAGCAGGCTATTCATGTGTGCCATTTAAGCACGGTTCATAAATTTGTCAGGTCGCTGTAACCAATCAGAAATCAATACCGATTTGTATGATTGTTCCAATCTTGTTAATTTTGTACTCTATGCTGTAAGTTATCTTTCAAAACACGTGGACACACGTGCGTATTGAGAAAAGTGTATTTTTCTAAAATAATATAATATTGATAAAATATATGTAACATTCTTGTAAAAAGTGATTACTTTCTATTTATATTCAAAACAGAGGAAAACAATGTAAGTAAGATTTATAGAGAATTAGAACGATTTTTAAATTGAGTCTGTAACATAACCTACAAAAGTTGTGTATGTTTTTAATTTTCTTGATTTATTATTCATTTACATCTTATTTCATTTATTAACCATTTTTGTTTTAACAAGCAGAATATACGTCTTATTTTAAACACGTTACACAAATTTAATAAATAGAAAACAACACTAAAAATGCTAAAAAACAGTAGTGTTTATTTTCCTGAAGTAACTAATTGTCTTTTTGTTTCTGGAATGCTTTAGTTTCTAAACAAAATGGAAGTAGATCCAGTAGATAATGTCTCAGAGAATGAAATGGAAAAAGATGAATCGGAAAACAGTTCTGATGAGTCTATGGATGAAGAAGAAGAAGAAGAAGAAGAAGAAGAAAGTGAAGACGAAGGATCAGTAATTTCTAATGAAGATAAAAGAGTTTATTTACCGGACCAGCCTTTAAAGAAAGGAGAAAGATTAGATTACGACAGAAGTGCTTATAAAATGTTACATCAAGCCCAAACAGGGGCTCCTTGTCTAAGTTTTGACGTTATTCGTGATGATTTAGGAGTTTCACGAGAATCTTATCCACTTTCAATGTACTTGTTAGCAGGAACACAAGCTGCAAGAGCTCACGTTAATAGTATTCTTGTTATGAAAATGACAAATTTAACCGGTAAAAACGATCCTGAAAATGATTCTGACGAAGAATCTGATAATGAGTCCAGCGATTCAGAAACTGAAAATGATAAGTCTCCAAAAATGAACGTCGCGACAATAAATCATCAAGGTTGCGTTAATAGAATCAGGTAATGCTTTTTGAATTTTTATGTACATTTATAATTTATTATATTTATTATTTATCATATTTATTATTTATCGTATTTATTATTTATCATACGTACAAATATTTTTATTATTAATAATAATTTTGAAGAAATCGATCACTTCGAGACAATTTTGTTTTCGCATTTATTATTTGTATAATTCACTTAGTTTGCAAAGTTAATTTGGTAATTGAAAGTTTTGACTTTTCAGTAAGTTTGTTAAATACTTTAATAACTGTTAGTAATTACTAATTCTTTTCGTACAATTTACAGGTGCACTCGACTAACTAATACAACTTTAGCTGCAAGCTGGAGTGAATTAGGACGTATTAATATTTGGGATTTAAATGAACAACTTAAGGCTGTGGATGACCCTCAATTATTAGAAAAGTATCGAAAGAAGATTGAAAAGTCCGAAAATGCAGTAAAACCTGTTTTTACATTCAAAGGTCATTTAACTGAAGGTTATGGATTGGATTGGTGCCCCAATAAAGAAGGAACTTTAGCCTCTGGTGACTGTAAAGGCAACATTCATATATGGAATTTAGCAGAAGGAAATCAATGGCATGTTGATCAAAGACCTTATAATTCTCACTCACCACACAGTGTTGAAGATATTCAATGGTCTCCTACCGAAAAGAACGTGCTGGCTTCTTGTTCAGTTGATAAAAGGTAAATCAATCATAATATTATTTTATTTATTTATGTTATTTATTTTATTTATTTATTTAAATACCTAAACGGGTAAATTATAGATTAATCCCATATGACATTGCATTTCATATATTGTATATAATTTAAAAATCATGTAATTTGTTACAGTATAAAAATTTGGGACATAAGAGCAAATCCACAATCTGCCTGTATGATCACAGCGGTAGAAGCTCATACAGCTGACGTAAATGTGATATCCTGGAACAGAAAGGAGTGTAGGTTTCTGGTATCTGGTGGAGATGATGGAGTGGTGTCTGTGTGGGATTTGAGACAATTCTCTGCAGGCAAACCTTCTCCAATAGCAACTTTTAAGCAACACACTGCACCAGTTACGACAGTAGAATGGCATCCAGAAGATGGATCTGTTTTTGCTTCTGGAGGAGCTGATGATCAAATAGCACAGTATGATCTATCATTGGAGGTTGATAATGACCAAGCAAAGGATTCAGAATTACCTAATTTACCTCCTCAACTTTTATTTATTCATCAAGGTCAGACAGATATCAAAGAACTTCACTGGCACCCTCAATGTCCTGGAACTATTGTTTCGACAGCGCAATCTGGATTTAATATCTTTAGGACCATTAGTGTGTAAAATAATTTAGTTTTTAATAAAAGAGTTTTTTAAAATATATAAAAAATCACAATAAATTATTTATTCAATTGTAAAATTAGTTTAATACAACTTATCTTTTAACAAAGCACAATGAAAAAAGGTGTCTAATAGTTGGTCGACCGTGAGGACAATTCCAAGGATTTTGCATAGTTGACATTTGATTTACAATTTTACGCATGTCTGTTAAATTGAGAGCTTTTCCAATCATAACTGCACTGCGACATGCTCTTGAAGCGAGCATTTGTTTTATCCTACTCGGTCTTGGTATTTGAGAAATTCCACTGCCATCAAAACCTTCGTCTTTTATTAGAAAAATTAGCTCTTCAATGTCCTGTTGATCAAACTGCCATCCACCACTCACTGGCATTCCTACTAGTTTTATCCGGTGACCCTGTTCTTCTATTTTTTTTAATATAAAAAATATTGTATTCAAGATTAAACACAAGCATAGTAATAAAGGACACAAAAATTGTTATTGAAAATAATGATACAAAATGATTGCACATTTTTAAACTCTACATTAAATATAAATTATAAAAAATGATCGTTCATTTTCAAACTCTTTACATTAAATATAAATTATAAAAAATGTAATAGACAATTGAAATAGATTTACCTTCTGGATTTATGACAAAAGAAAAGCCGTTATCTTCAAAAATACCTTGATTTTCAATTAAAATTGTTTCATTCAGAGCAGCAAGATTAAGACGTTTAGGAGCAATTAACTTTTGGGTTTTTAACTTTGTTTCGTTGCTTAGTTTTTCAAATCGAAATTTTTCGTCACTTGCATGTTGATCGATAATAAATAAATCAGTGTTGAGTTTAGTTACTATGAAACCTAAATTAAATTGTCCTATAATTTGCATCTAAAATAAAAATAGAATACTTTAAACATCAGAATGAATACAGACATTAAAAGTACTTAATAAAGAAAAAAGAACCTTCTCAAAAGAATCTTTTGATAATTCTTTTTCCAACTCCTGCTCGGCCTCTTTATTTTTTTGAGAGAGCTGTACTTTATATTTCATCCTCTTTTGCTCTTTTTCATTTGTCTTGAGACTTTGCAGTTTTAATTTAATTTTTTCCAAACTAGTTTCCATTTCCATATGAGATTCTCCAACCTCCTCATATTCTCGTATCATTGACGGTTTTTTAATTGTTTCGTTTATTTTATGCCTTTGTGAAATATTATTAGAATCATTTAACTTTTCCTTAATTGACAAATTTTTTTTCTCTATCTTTGGTTGTGAATTTAAAAATTGTTTTCTTTTCGCAGGAGGGTCATCATGAACCGGAGAAATTTCTCTTTTGCTTCGTTCCGTTTTTGTAAAACTATAGTCCATCATAGTGGAGACAGGAAGTATTTTCTGGGATTTATCCCATTCGCTTTGAATATTCATTTTTATTGTCGCTAAAATCAATTGTTCTTGAGTAAAAAAGATTTTTCTTTTATCTGGAGTAACATTAACGTCAGCATTTTCTTTATTGAGTTTTAAATTAAGAAACACAAAGGGGTATTGTTTAATATTGTACTTATGGTAGGTCTGATTAATAAGCTTGCTAATTTTTAAAAGATCACAAGGTCGACCGTTTACATAAAAAAATTGTCTATCTGGACAAGAACGACCAGAACTATGACAACAATTGCTTATGTAGAATTCCCAAGTGAAATCAACTTCAGTATTAATGGGTAATTTAAATTCTTCTAAAATTTCATTATCAGGAAACTTCATTTCAACTTCTATTACATTTTCTATGGCTTTCACGCCAAATACTGACTTGACATTTTCGAGAACTTGGTTTGTTTTATTTGTGGAAACTATGTGATTTAAAGGTTTGCCTACAATAGAATTTGTACATGTTATTTTAACACCAACAGATACTAAACAATAATTATATAAAATTTGCACGACTCGTGCAAATTCTTTCTTAATATTTCTTTCGAATTCTTTCATCCTAACTGGCAAAGTTTTGAAAATGTTTTTTACATGAACAGTCGTTCCCTCTTTTCTAGCGTTAATTTCTTTATTAATTAACTTTCCATTTCTATCGAATGTGAGAAGAAAACCGTGCTCATAAGTTGAATGTTTTGTAATTATAGTGACTTCACCAAGGGCACAAAGTGAACTCAGAGCTTCACCTCTAAAACCAAACGTTCCAATGCTCATGAGATCAGAAAAATCTGTTAATTTTGACGTGTGATGTTTGAGACCTAAAAGTAAATTATAATTAATTTCATGAAGGTAGTATTCAGAAATTATTTAAGATTTACTTTCAATTGAAATAAGAGTTGATATTGCATGCAACATGAAAAATAAATTACTAATTACTTACATAATTCTTCAAAATCAAGTTCAACTATTCCTGATCCATTGTCAATGATAGTAATACAAGACTTTCCGTAATCTATGAGTTTAACTTCAATAGTTGTAGCACCACTGTCTAAACTATTTTCTACCAATTCTTTTACAGCTGTTGCAAGATCTAACACCACCTATATTGAAAGTATATTTATATTGTTTACTTTACAAATAATTGTACATAGTTTTTAAAACTAAATTTTCAAGAAATAAAAATAATTCAGTTTAGAAATTAATGTTTAAATTAAATTAAAGTTATGTTTACCTGTCCAGAACATATTTGATGAACTGTATCTTTATTGATAGTTCTAATCTTCTTTGAAGGATCCGTCGTTGCTTCAGGTTCACTCATCTTTAATTTTATAATTTACAAATATTAATTTACAAAACAACTGAAATTCAAATTTGGAAAATTAACAGAATATTCGAATTACTTTCAGTTTCGTTATTATATTTCTTGGTTAAGTAATAAAGTAGAATATAGTTATATTCTTTGTTTATTTGACTCCATGTTAATGTTTATAAACAAAAATTGACACTTTCAAAGAATGTGCGCGTGAATGTGCCAGGCATTGAGAATGTAATATGCAGATGAGAACATTGAGTAAATTGAGTTCTTTTTCATTATTCATTGGACAAATTTTACTTACGGGCTAAGCTAAAGGTTATTCACAGTTTCGTTACGTTACATTCAAACTTTTGAATTTCACAACCCTGATTGATGTCTGTGTGACTTTATACGTATTGCATGTAAATAAAAATAGTGTATAATAAATAAATAAAAAGTTAATTTCAATATAATTTAATTATAAACATGGCTGTTGTTATTGAAACAACAATAGGAGACTTTACTGTTGATTTATTCACTGATGAACGACCACAAAGTAATAAAGAAATTTATTAAATTACCTGCATAACCAAATTTGTCTCTATCATCTATTTAAAAATTTATAGTTTGTAGAAAGTTTTATTAAATATTTTAGAATTTTATAACAAAACTAATATTTGTTTATTATGTTTTCAGCTTGCAGGAATTTCTTAAAATTATGCAAGATAAAGTACTACAATTGGAATTTATTTCACTCTGTTCAAAGTAATTTTATAGCTCAAACAGGAGATCCGTCGTCCACGGGAACAGGAGGAGAAAGTATTTATGGAATGGTGTTGGGTGAAAAAGCTCGATATTATGAAGCTGAACAAATGCCTAAAATTAAGCACGATAGAGTTGGTTTATTATCAATGGTTGATTGTGGTAATAACATGATGGGCTCTCAATTTTTTATAACTCTAGCTTCTAATCTTCAGTCTTTAGATGGACAACATTGTGTTTTTGGCGAGATTTCAGAAGGTTTAGAAATTATTTTAAAATTCAATGAAACAATATGTGATGGTAAAGACAGACCATATCAAGACATTCGAATATCTCACACTGTCATTTTAGTCGATCCATTTGATGATCCCAAAGGTCTTGTAATACCGGATAAAAGTCCAGGTCCTCCTCAAGAAGTTTTAGCGGTAAATATTGAAATTATACACTAATAAACTCTTATAAACCGAGTTATTTTTATTATTTTTTTTTCTTATAAACTTCTTATTTTACTTTTCATTTTCATTTTTATAGAGTGATCGAATTGGTGCAGATGAATGTATTGACGATATGGAAGGAATGACTGCAGAAGAGGTAACTGAAATGCAAAAAGAGAAAGAAGCAAAAGCAAGAGCAACAATATTAGAAATAGTTGGTGATTTACCAGATGCTGATATGGCTCCACCTGAAAATGTTTTATTTGTCTGTAAATTAAATCCCGTAACAAACGATGACGACTTGGAAATTATTTTTAGTAGATTTGGAGAAATAGTTGGGTACGTATTCATTCAGAATTTCGAAATTTTTCACATGACAATACACGTTTTAAATGCAATTATTTTACTTTTAGATGTGAAGTAATTAGAGATCGACAAACTGGTGATTCTCTTCAGTATGCTTTCATTGAATTTGCTGAACGAAAAAGTTGCGAAGAGGCGTATTTGAAAATGAACAATGTTTTAATAGATGATCGACGAATCCATGTCGACTTCTCGCAGTCCGTTGCAAAAGTTCGCTGGCGTGGAAAGGGTAAAGGATTTCACTATTTATCAGAAGACAAAAATGCAAAACAAACCGAAAATTACAAAGGTTCTACGGAAAAATCAAACAAACGGAAAGAAAAATACAGTTCACGCAACCAAGATATTAGTTCGGACGAAAGTTCTTCCAATCGTCATAAAGATAATCGAGACAGATATCAAATGAAAAAAGAAAAGAGGTATAAAGTTGATTATAAAAGTGAGAATACGAGTTCAAAAGATAGAGAATCAAGGAGAGTAGATAATTATGATAGAAGAAGAAATTATCATTCGCATAATCGATCTTCAGAAAACAGAAGAGAACATAAAGATCGTAGTAGAAGTAGAAGCAGAGGGAGAGATAATTCATATTATGATAAACATTCTCGTAAAGATAAACATAAGAATTACGACAATTACAAAAAAGACAAGAACCGAAGAAGATGAGAATGAATTTATAACATTACTTGAAAAATTTACATTTAAGTTAAATTATACATTATCTAAAAATATTAATGTAAGGGAAACTAAATGTAAATAAATAAATAACATTTTCATAGACATTTGTAATAAATTTAATTCTTATGTTTGGATGAGGAAAAACTAAGATACTTTAGTTAAAATATATCATTTTTTAGTAATACACATACACTCTACTTGTATTTAAAATTTTCCAGTATTATGTTATTTTACTTAAAGATTGCATAGTATTTTTATTACATAGTATTTTTATTGTATAATATTTTTATTGCATAGTATTTTTATTCTCAACAATATAAATTTTAGCCAATTAAGAGTTTGAAGTAGGTTTGTATTACTAGTATTAAATAGAAAGTTAACTAAATTATCATATGGAAAATATTTTATTGTTTTTTTGTATCTATATACAGATTCAATTAAAGAAGGTACATACTAATGAATCTTTTACGTGATAATTTGTTAAATAAACAAGAGTTATTTTTATTGCAAAACAGTTAAATGGATCCTATAAAATTTACTTGTAGGTGAAACGCTGATTGTATTAAATAACTAAACAAAATTTTAATCGATGTTTCATTTCAATTTTATGTGTGCATAATATTGCACCAAGTAAAATCGTTATTTCTATTATTGAGAGAAATTAAATAACGAACAATATGAAAAAAAAACTACTGACATTTTACTTCGAAAGAAAATAAAATGAAGCGTACCTTTAAATTTTAACATCTTGTAAATGTTGCTTACAGAAATATTTACAAATATCTACTTGATGAGGTTCTACAAATTTAAAATATTCTTAACAAACACTAGTCAACTACGATGCGTCAAAAGAATCTCCGCTTGTAGTGTTAAATTAATACTTTAGTCTTCTTAAAATATCCTAGTTCTCTTTTTTTTCAGAATAGATTTTGAAAAAATTTTGCAATCAATTAGTTCGTAAACTAAAAATAATTCAATATTGAACAATAATTTATTTAGTCAAACAATTCAACAATCATTTCATTCAAAAAAATCACTTTCAAACTTTTATAAAGAGAACAAAAATTGTACAAAAAGAAGAAAGCGAAAGTAATTTTACAATTCTTTTTGTATGGGAACTTGAAAGTCAACATAATTATTTCGATACATAATTAATTTCATAAACAATGAAAAGATAAGAATACGAATTTAAGACTCACAAGAATTAGTTTATAACTTATTTCATTCTGTTCATTAAAAGTTATGTCACATACATTGTCAACTTAACTATCTGTTAATGAAATTTTGTTTTTCATACACTCATAGAAAATGTCCAAAAGCTTATCTGGCTTTAATTTTGTGCTAATAACCTTGAAAAGTCCCAAAAGTACCTTCTCACTTGAGTCATTATCTTCGTTCATTGAATCTCTGAACGCCTCGAGGAGTTTTTCAGGCCTCAAACGAAGCCCAATAGCTCGGATTATTTCTAAAACTTCAGCTTCAGAAGCCTCTTTTTCAACGTGAGTGAGAGCAGAAGACAAGGTCCAGAGTTTATGAAATACACTTTCTTTTTTCAATTCGGACTGAGCATTTAAGGTTTGTGCAATGGCGTCATCTGAACTGTTTTGAAGAGCAATGTCAAGAACAATGTGCGATGGAATAAGCTCGTCATTTGCAACGGTATGACTTATCAACAGATCAGAGGGTACACGTTTTAGAATTCGGTTAAAATCTGGAAGATCTTCCATTGGCTCGTTGATTCCTTTTTCCTCCTCTTCTTTCAGACTTTTAGAAAGCATTTCTGCAAGTTCTGAGGATTTACATTTTTGACAAAGAGCATCTTTTAACTCTTTTATATCTAAAGCACTAAGGCAGTCGCTGACTTGGATTTTCTTCTTGTAGGCGCTCAGAACTTTAACGAAGAATTGTTTGTCACCGCTAAATATGTCTGGAAGTTTAAGAAGAACTTTATTTATACCGCAGGCTTTGCAAGCAGATTTCAAAGTCACTTCGTTGTGACTTGAGTTGATGCCTAACATTCTCAGAGTTTCCGATTCCAGTTCAGCTTCAGGCATCTTGCGCATTTTTGCCTGAAAAAGTTTAAAAACAGAATCATTAAATTAAGCATTGATTAGGTATTTTTTTATTTCATTTTTAATTATTCTTTTATTATTTCATTTTTAATTATTCTTTCTTTATTTCGTTTTTAATTATTCTTTTATTTTATTTTTAATTATTCTTTTTTATTTCATTTTTAATTATTCTTTCTTTATTTCATTTTTAATTATTCTTTTATTATTTTTTTTTATTAATTTTTTTTTTGTTTCATTATTTTTGTACCTTGTATTGAGCAAGAAGACTTTCTGGAGTGCATCTTCTTGCTGCACTTTCAAGTACCAAATTAACGTCAATTTCATCCAAAAGATCAGCCAACTCCATTTGAACAGAAACAGATTTTGACAAAGTTTGTGACGATGTAGAAGCCCCTTCTTGGGGTATATTTTTTAATGGTGCATTGCTCAAATTAAACATTGATGAAGATGGCAATGTAAATGTGAAATCCTTTTGATGAGTAGAATCCATTTGAGTAGAAGTTACCCTTTCAGTTGTCTAAAAATTAACAAAAATTAGATTATGCTTTTATTAAATTGTTATTACTGCTTAATTTAATTAACATAAATTATTATTAAAAAGATGTTAAAAAGACGCTTTAAAAAATAAATTATTATTTGAAAAATTTAAAACAAATTTAAAAACAAATTATTATATTAAAAACATAATTATATTAAAAACAAAAATAATACATTAAAAACATAAATTATTATATTATAAACATAAATTATTAAACATAACATAAAATATGTTGCATAATAATGTAAACGAATGATTCAAATTTTTATTTTTAAAAATATTCATAAATACTAAACTTTCTATTTTAATATACAAGTAGTTTAAAACTTTAATTGTTTAATATTAATTTTTTATTAAAAACAAAAGCAAATCAAACATTTTTACCTGATCTAAAAGAGTAGTATCAGATTTTGCTGCAGCTCCAATTTTCTCGTTTTCAAATTTACTCAAAACCTTTTTGACATATAAGACCTTATTACTGCCTTTAAATGGAATTCTGTTGATTTCTCTCTCCGACAACTTGGCTAGATCCCCAATTGTCTGAATCTCTCTATTTTTTAAACACGTTTCTAAATGATTAATCCACAAAGGATTAGCAAGACTATCCACAATCAATTTCACAGGTTCCTTACATTCTGAAAGTGAAGGGAAAATGGGATATGTTGAATCTAATGTTTCGGGTTTCGGAACATTAACGATACTCATCACAGAGTTTTGTGTCTCTTGACTAGTGCTCTCAAAAACAGAATCCGTTACTGGTAAAGTATCCTGTAATACTTCTGTCGTTCTCGTGCTGCATCTAATTGGATTTCCACAGAATCCTCCGTCGTCTGATGATTCAAAACTTGAAACATTCTGAATATCGACTGTATCTTCCAAAGTTTCCATTTTATCCAATAAAGCATCCACTTTACCAACATTTCTGGATAAATTGACTGTTTCTGATTCCATTGTAGTATTAAAATTGACCGAGTCAAGCATTAGTTCATCAGAAATATTATCTGTCCTATTATTTTTTAGAACAGACTGACTGGGAACTTTAACGCTTTCGTCACTTGTGTCAGGAGCTGCAAACATATCTTCTTGTGTACCAAAAATTTCCTCAACAAGACTTGCCGATTGAAGATTTAATTGTTCAGTTCCTGCTTTTTCATTTGTTTTTTCTTTGGAATTGGCAATTGATACTTTAGCAGGCGAGTTATTATTTTTCAAACGAGACTCTTGATTGTCATCAACAATTTCGCCATGCATTTTCAAAAGGGTGTCCTCTGTGGATTCTAAGCAGTTAGAAACTTGTGCCAATTCTTCTGATTTTTCTTCACTGGCGTCAGTTCCATTCAAAGTTACCTCCATTTGCACAGAATTCTTGTCATTTTTGTCCACCTCTATTTGGAACATTTTGATTTTACTTTGTCTTGGTTTTAATGGCGTGTCTCTTCTTATCATGTGACTTCGAGTTGATCTGCTCATTTTGTGTGGCGATTCTCCGGTAGCAACTTCATATCCCATTTTTTGAGAAACTGGAGGATCTGCAAAGCTGACTCGTTTTCTTTTATTTGGTGTTATTGATTCCATATCTCCAGTAATATCGTTTAATGACTGATTATGTCTCTTCAAAATTCCTGCACTTGGAGATGCCGTCAGCGAGGGGGGATTGGCACTCGACCACTCGAGAATTGGAAGATCATTATCTTTTATCGGTGAAACATCCATTTCCTTCTCATTGGAAGGGCATTTCTCGGCAATATCAGACTCAGCAGAATTCTTCATTTTTGGTGAGATTTTTTCTCCGTCATTTTTCAAACTTCCAAATAATTTACCAGGAGGTGAAGAACTATACTCGCCAGATTTCATATTACTAAATATTTTTTCCTGACGACTTCCAGTCTGATTTCCTACTTTGTCGGACTCTTTCAAATTTCCTTTCTTCACAATGTGTGTAATTTCAGGTTCCTGATTTTTTGCTTTCTGTAAAGATTTTTTTATTTCATCTTCAATTTTGATGTCCTTTTCAATCAAACCTTGTTTAGTAACTAAACCTAACATTTGGGCAGCACGTCCTTGAAGAGGATAAGCCTTTAGTTTAGTTCTGTTTACAATGCCTTTTGGAGATGAAATGTGAACTGTTGTATATTTTACAGGGGCGGCTTCTTGTTTTTTCTCAGAAGACTCGGAAACAGATTGATTTTCAATTTCAACAAAAGTTTCATCTTCGTCTATTAAAGCCGATGTTTGTTTTATTTCGTCTTCGTTCTTAACTATTCCAGATTCATAAGCGCTTGAATCGATTTTTTGAGACGAATTCACCTTATCTAATTTAATGAGTAATTCTCTTTCATTAGTACGGTTACTTAATTTTGATTTACACACTATGTCTTGAGTACCTTCAACAATATCGTCATTATCTTGTGATTCGACCACGGAAGATTCAACTTCTCCATTCACTTTGTTATCTACATGTTTTATTTCTAATTTAGCCTCTGGAACTTCAGAATTTTTTATTATATCTAATTTTGGTAAAGATTTCCTACCAGTCTTCTTATCATCTTCATTTTCTGCCTTTGAATTTTTTCTAGGACGCTTTTTAATTTGATCTTCCGGTCCTTTTTTAGGCTTTTTCTCAGATTCTGGCTTTGTTTCCGACCTCAGTCTTCCAGGCGAATGATTTTTTTGACATTTGGCATTCTTGCAAGTACACTCAACTAACTTAGAACGACGTCTGTTCGGCAACGGTTCAAACACTGAACGCACCATATCAATTTGCAAGCGAGAAATTTCAGACTTGATTCTTTTATTAACTAACTCTTCATTTTCAGATTTGGTACTCTCGTTATCGGAGGATTCAGAAGAATGCAACTTTTTTCTTTTTGGAGTTTCAGTCTCATTATCTTCTAATTTTCGTTTACCCCTTCTACCACTTTCCAAATTGGAAGAAACAGATTTCAAACCTTTTTTTGCTTTATTTGAAGTTTGAGGAGAAACTTTCATTTCTTCAGTATTTTTAACATTTTCATCTGCATTTTCAGAATTCAATCTATGCGAGTCGGATAGTTTTGAAGAAGAAGATTGGATATCGTTTTTCTTGTTTTCTGCCAAATCTTCCATAAACTCGAAATCAAGCTTTTTGGCCGCAGATATTTCCACTTCATCATTTTCAACTTCCGATTTGGATTCATTTTGAGCTACCGCTTCAGAATTAGCTTCCTTAATTTCAGCTGACTCCTTTTGCAACGTTTCTTTGTTTTCTTTATTTGAATCAGACTTGCTTCTGTCTTTGGAATTAATACTTTTCACTTGTTTCTTTTCAAACCATTTTTCTAATTCTTGAGTATCTTGGGAACCTGATTGCGAAAGATCGTTATATAAAGCAGGAATATCGTCTCGTCTCTTTTTCAATGTTTCTTTTTGATGATCTGTTAAACGATTGACATCGAATTTAACATCAGACTTGATAATAACATACTTATCCTGAAAAACATTTTTAATTAATATTTGTAACAATAAATACCAAGTTTGAGTTTATTTAAGTAATTGTAATAAATAATTGTAAAAAAGTAAGTAATTGTAAATAAATAAATAAATAAATAATCTTCCCTATGAGGGAGCAGAAAGTTTATTTCAAAATTCCATTTATACAAGACATTTACTTTTTACAAACACATCAATTTGTTAAATATTTTATTCAAGATTAAGATTTGCAATTTATTGAGACGTACCTGAGAATCTGGATCAAATTTAAATTGATAGACGCTACTTTTCTTCGAGGATGCTTCATTAACTTTAACTGTTGCTGGACTAACAAAATTATCTGTAATTAAACTTCCTGCTGATTTTCTATTTAAGAAACTACCAGCGACTTTCGCGGGTTTCAATTTTATATTTTGCTTTGAATCTACATCGACTGATTTTTTGGAAAATTTGCCTAATTCTTCCAACAATTTCTTTGATTTTTCATCAAGGTTATCAGCGAGACTCAAAATTATTAAAGCTTGTGAAATAACCTCTTGACTTGTATGACATAAAGCTAAAACGATACTTTTTTGAAAAGAACAAAGTAAATCATATGTAAGATTAGTATTGAGTCCTTTAAAGATTGTGGCGACTGTATCCCAAGTTCCAACAATCTCTTTCATTAAATTCTCGTCAGCTTTTTGAGACAATATAAATTCGATTGATGGTCGAATGACCTCTAGGTATTGAATAGACTTTTTTCGGTCTTGACCGTAAACTGTTATCATAAAAGCAGACAATGATCTTAAAACCATTTCCGCTGCATTGAAATGAGATTCCTTGAACAGATGCAATACAAGATCGTTCAACAAATGAATGATAGATGGTACTTCCTCAAGAGCTGAAAAATAAACGAGGAATTAAATTTATTGAAATAGTACAAAATTATATGCTGAATTTAAATAAGTCAATTTACCAAGTAAGGACTCGTAATTTATATTGGTAATTAAAGAATTCAAACAGCCAGCGTAAAGAGCATAACAGCCTTTTTCTTTTTTAAGACAATCTCTAAGTTTACTTGCTGTTGTTGTTAACACTTCATTTGATTTTATAGTTGGCTCCAAGTCTGCTTGTATATCAAATTGCTTATAAGTCTTCCACCAACATTGAATCACTTTTTGAATCTAAGAAAGAGAAATTTAACAATTTAATCGTTGAATTCAATCTTTTAAGCAATTTAATCTTGATTTGTGTTTTTTAAATGCCACAAACCACAAATAAAATAAATGATTCATTCATGTAATTTCTTATAAACAAATAAAATAATTGATTCATTCATTTGATTTCTTATAAACAAATAAAATAAATGATTCATTCATTTAATTTCTCATAAACAAATAAGATAAATGATTCATTCATTTAATTTCTCATAAACAAACAAGATAAATGATTCATTCATTTAATTTCTCATAAACAAATAAGATAAATGATTCATTCATTTAATTTCTCATAAACAAATAAAATAAAATAATGGAAAAATATTACAAACCTGCTTTGTGTCTTTTAAAGATAAATTAGAAAATGGGAACATCAAAGTAGAGTATATTACAGATAAACTATGCGGAGTTGCATTTTCTTCGTTTAATTTCGGACAAGTTTCAAGCCATTTGAAAAGACTCTCAGCCAGTACACACCACATTTCAGTCAACATGTTCCTTTAAAAAAACAAATTTGAATTCACCCTAATGTAATAAAAAACCATAAATCAATTTAATTAGTCTAGAAAATCTTACTTGTCGCTTGTTTCAGGCTTTGCACTTTTTAATTTTTCCAGCATAGAATTGAGCAATTTAAGTTTATTTTGCTGAGTGTGAATAACATTCTTATCATTCATATACTGCAAAAGAAGTTGCTTCATCGCTTCATGAGAATCTCTAAAGAAAATTAATATTGAAATTGGACATTTAACATTTAAATAAATCAAATTAAATATTGTAAATCAAATATTTTCGTTTGTTAATTCATTTATAGCTTACTTTTTATAGTCATTCAAACTCATTTCCTTTAGAAGGGCCTCTATCAAATTTGGCAACCTATCATCCGGCATTACTAATTTTTCTGTGATTTTTACAAGATCAGTCAAAATGACATCATAGAGAAGATTTTTTATTAATAAATTATTTGAAATGTGATGTGTCATTTCTGTAATAACTAATATTAAATCTTTATAGCCTGCATCCTGTAAATTAAATGTATACAGATTATAAAGTCCCTTTACGATAGAAAACAACAATTAATTAGTTTCACTAGTACCTTTATCTCAGTTTTGCTTTCTTCAAACTTTGAAATCAAATTCTTCCATAAAATTTTACCGATAAGATGTCTGTTCGGGATTTCCGTTTCCTCAAAATGTCCGAGTATAAGAAAAGCTTCAAAAATACTGTGAGTAAACGTTTTGTAACTTTCTTCAAAAACATTATTGACGATAGAATGAGGAAGTCGCTCTTCTAAAATAGACGTGAAGAGTTCATTGTCTGATTCTTTGGATGCCAAAAATTGTAACAAAGAATCCAGTGAAGCTAACTTTGTTTTAGGGAATCTTTTGCCAGGTGAAGCGCAAATATCCAGTTTAGAAGATAATAAAGGCGTATCTCCGAGTGGCCCAAAACAGAAATTTAAGAAAGGAATTAAGACAGAAGTGACAACTTTAGGAAGGTCGTTGTATACTTTGACTATCAGATGCCACCAGACTTCAAACTTTGCAAATGCTATCGTTTCTGTCTTGCTGTTTTTAGCAATTAGCGGTATGCAAAGTAATTTAACTCGTCTTGCACTAGCAAGTTCTTGAGGATCGAGAGCAAAGTTATCAACTAGCAGTTTCCATGAGTAGAAAGCTTGTTTTCTAATATTTGTATCGGAGGATTTGAAGGCCTTCTCTTCAACACTTAGTAAGTTATTAATCAGACCTGCACCTCGATGAAGGTCCTTTCCCAAAAGTTGAATGCTATTGTTCCACACAGTTGCCCAGTCAGAATAACCACCTGAAACTAGTAAACACATTCGACTCCAGTATGTGTCTTGCAACGATTTTTTGTAATTCAACCAGATGTTTGGATAGATTTGACGCATTCTGACTCCCAAGTTGTTAATAATCGCTTCATGAAATACTTTCAATGCTGATTGTCTTTGATGTTTAAGACCCATGTAAACAAGAAGTACAACCTTGTCCATTACAAATGAATCGAACTAAAACATTAATATCAAAAATTAAGATAACACTAAATTGGAAAAAAGAATTATAATATAATAAAAATAATAATAAAAAACAACGCACCACTTGAATTTGTTTCGGAGAAATAGAATCGATATTCTGGTACAGCTTTGTCAAAAAACCCAGTGAAAGATTAATAATTTTAGACTCTAATTTTTCATCTTCAGTCAATGGTTTCTTTTCAGTTTCATTTAATAATTCCAAAGTGAAAGTATTCGAGGTCGATGAAAGCCAACTCATTGTTTCAGAATTAACGGATTTCAAGCAATCATTAAAAATATTAATAATTTGCGCATCGTTAGCAAGTACTGATATTGCATCGTCATCTAATTTTTCCAAAACTGAGAATAGCCTGGCCCTGTAATTACGAAAAGAAACATTTATTGTCAGAATAAATGCAAATTTTGACTTTTAATTGCAATAAAAATGCTTATTTATTTTCTTACTTGCTCTTTCTTGCAGTAAACTGCTGAACAGAATGTAAGAAATTTGGTTTTGAACATGTTTTGTCAGTTAGAATGATACTCAGTGTACTACATGCTTCCTGCTGTATCATATCGTCACAACTAACTAATATTTTATATAAAGTGATGAAATCATCGTCCGTTATACCTTCAAGGGACTTATCTTTTGCAAAATTGCTGCGAAAACAAAAATGACTTTTAAAACATATTGGATTACTTTAAAGGCATCACATTAATTTCAGATTACAAAATTAAAATTACAGTAAACATGGTCTCATGTAGTTTTCTAAAATACCACTGAATATTTAATAATTTTATAATTCATTTATTTGTTTTGTACTTTTACATTAAAAGTGTACAATAATTAAACAGCTACAAAAACGAATACAAAAAATAAATAATATTCATAGTTTTTATAAAATAAATGTCGTTCAAAATATCATTCACTGCGTAATAGCCTGCCTTAAGTTAATGTATAGTTATTAACATAAGAAATTTCGGATATTTATTACGTATACACTTTAATTATTGATTTAACATAATGTTTGGAACCTATAAATTTATAAGTATGTTTTCAAGTTAAACATACTCCGAATTTTTTCTAGCCTCGTGGGAATTTTTCATAAAATCGATAATTAGTCAAATTTAGAATAGATGTTAATAAAAGTTTTACCTGCGAAAATATTTAAGTGCTGAGCATTTTTCCTCCACATTTTTATTCGTGTGGAGGATTTTTAACAAGTCTGATACGGTATTAGCCATGTTACGTGTGTATCTTGTTGATCATGTCATTCACAATTAAGCCCCAATTCCCGCGAAATAACCAGACTGATATAAGACTTCTTATTCTGATTCTTGAGTATTATTCCTAGTGCTAAGTCACATTTTAAGTGTACAACAATTCATAATTATTAGTTATGTATAGATGATTGTTGGAGACGCGGTTCTACGAGATACAAGAAAATAAATTCTAGAGTTTTTCAGTTTCTATTTAGGCGTCACACTACAGCAGTTTTGTTTTCAATCTTCAATCCAACTACACCACAGCACTATTAATAGTGTTTGTTCAAAAGCACTCAACAAAAACTGTTTAATTACGCGGGAAATGCTGATTATAAAAAAGGAAATCAGCTTAAACGAAAATAGGAGCCGCTAGAAAATTTTTTGCAATATCTCGCGTGCATTCGGCGCGAAATGCTGAACAATAGAACATTAAAGGTTTCTTCATAACGTCATCATTATGAACAGTGTTGGGAAGTGATATATAAAAAAACTGTCAGCCAATCATAACACCTACATTTTCAAATTCTGATTCTGATTGGTCAACTGTTTTCTGCTGTTTTATGTTGTAACCATGGAGTGTCGGCACATGAGCCACATGCGGTCACAAAAGCTCTACAATAAAAGAATTTTCCATTGACATGCATGTCGACATATCATTCTGTCCTATGCTATTGCACGTGAGAGACATGATATGTCGACCGAAAATTCATTTATTGTAGAGCCAGCCTCAGGGCCTGTTTATACCTTCTGTTAAACTTGTCCAGACCGCAAAATCCACATTGGAGTAAGAGAGACAGATCTTGCTTAGATCAGTCTATCTTGCTTACTCTAATGAAAAAAAAAATTTTTTTTACCAAAGGTGTAAATGTACCCTGAAGAAACCGCATCAAAGCTGCATTTATATCTTTTGTTAAATTTGTTCAAATAGCAAAATCCACATTAGAGAAAGAGAGACAGACACACAACCTGTCTCATTTAGTTAAAGGTAGATTTTGCTCTTTGGACAAGTTTAACAAAAGGTGTAAATGCGCCTTAAGTTTTACCAAAGGTTACTTAGTTGCCCATCGCTGAGGTGAGATTACACTCTAAAGTTTATAGTCTCTGCTTATTATGACACTGATAAGAGCTGATAGAGTAGAAAACGTAAATTAAACGTAAACCCTTAATTACAAATAAAAAATAGAAAAGATGGAAGAATTTTTAAAACTTGACTGGTTGGTAAATTAATTAAATTTTCTTTGCTTTTATAATAATAAACTTTATATAATTTTTTTTAGGACACCAAGAGCAGAAGATTTGTTGCCTAATCAATATGTAAACGATGAGCGTTTAAAAAAAGAAAGTGTAATTCAGAAAATATTATTAGGATCACTTTCTTCTCCATTTCCAGAATTTAAAACAGAATATTTACCATCTAAAAAAAATTCAAAAGGTTTTAATACACAAAAAAATTGTAAATCAGGACTGAAAAATGCAAATCGAATGGGTAACACTAACGACTTTAAAACACAACAGTAGCAGTTTATAAGAAATTAAATAAGGATATAATATTCAAAACAATAAGACTAAGAAAATCAAGCTTTAAAAGTATTTATAAATCTCTATATCAAGAAATAAGTTTTGAAAATACAACAAGTCAATAGAATATTACATATCGGAGTTTATTACAATTTTATACTAGCTCTCTTTTAGGAAAGCAAATTAACTGTAATATTTAATGTACGTAAATATAAACAGTATTCAATCTTATGATCGTATGAGATGACAATAGTTTTTAATTTAATTTTATGTCTCAAGCAGATCCACTGCACACTAATTTTTCTCAAGACTTGCCACCAAAACCACCCATTAAATTTCCTAAGCCGCCTGCAGCACCTTGCTGCAATTGTTTCATCATATTTTGAAGACCGGACATTCCACCTAAAGCAAAATTTTTATATGTAATTCTAATTTAATATTTGTTTTTGAGAAAACAAAAGCGGTAACCAACTATCTTACCCATTTGATGTAGAACTCGAGGGTCCATCATTTTTGCCATTTGCTGATTGAGCTTTGCCATCTGCGTAGGATTAACGTTCTTTGTCATATCGCCTCCTTTGAAAAGTCCTTTGATGCCTCCCATTTTTTTAACAACTGCAGCGAATTTCGTATATTGTGAAATTAATTCTTTTACTTCTTTTTCTGTTACACCTGATCCTTGGGATACCCTGCTTATTCTTCCCGGCTGTTTGCTGAATAATTTTGCACCATCCTTATCATCTAATTCTAAAACAGAAATAAACAACAATTACATAAAAACTTAAAAATAAAATATTACCTTTTTTTTCACTATTTTCAAATTTACCTGCATCATTCATACTGTCCATCATTGTCATCAATTTTTTTAACCTAGCCATTGATTCTTGCTCTGTTCCCTTAGTCATGAAATCTTGACTGAAACCAGGAATCATCCCCTACAAAAAAAACACGTAGTTTTAATTTACTTTTACGTACAAATTAAACATACATTAGATACTTAAAAATGTCAATCATTTACCATAATTTGTGAAAAAGGTCCCATTTTCATGATATTTTGAAATTGTTCATACATATCTCGTAACGTGAAATGTCCGTGTTTAATTTTTTCTAATAAGCCTTCATTATCATCGAGATTTAATTCATTGACTCGATCAATAAGTCCTTCTATGTCTCCCATTCCTAAAAGTTTGCTTATAAATGGTTTTGTTTTGAAGGGCTCCAAATCATCAATATGTTCTCCAGTACCCACAAAAATTACCGGACTTTGTGTGGCTGCGACTCTATATAAATTAAGTTCATTTTTAAACTCTTGTATTAAAATTATTTACAATTTTCTCTTTAAAAAAATATTAATATTAAAATATAAAAGATCTTATA
The DNA here is from genome assembly GCA_011057455.1 of Ganaspis sp. Gsp50. Taxonomy (NCBI): domain Eukaryota; kingdom Metazoa; phylum Arthropoda; class Insecta; order Hymenoptera; family Figitidae; genus Ganaspis; species Ganaspis sp. Gsp50. The sequence continues at coordinate 2,348 of WNHD01000285.1, read as the reverse complement.
TATCTTTTAATTAAAAGATCTTACATCTTTTAATTAACACATTTTTTATGAAATACTTACGCAGAAAGTGCACCACCTCCTTTAGCATGTCCATCTAATTTTGTAATTATAATAGAACCGATATTAACACGATCTTTGAAGGCTTTTGCTTGAGCTTCGCAAGCTTGACCTATCGTCGCGTCCATAACGAAAATTATGTTATCTGGTTGCTGTAAAAATTATCTTTGATTAAAAATTAAATTAAAATAATTAAAGTAATTGAAGGAGACAAATTCAATTATATAAAAAATAAAATTAAGTAAACACAATAAAGTATAGCCTACAATTGCATTTGAAACTTGTAACATTTCTTCAAAGAGAGACTCTTCCTGCTTATGCCTTCCACTTGTATCTACAATTATAATTTCATAACCTTCTTTTTTAAACATTTCAACACCATCCTGAGCTATGACTACTGGATCAATTTCTGTGTAGCTGAAATAAAAAATTGCCATTTAAATAATCGTAATCGTTAATCAAATGAGTAATTGAAAACTTAAATTATAAATATAAAGTATAGAAAATATAATCAAATACTTTTAAAATAAAACTAATTTTAGTTTCTAAAGTTACCTTCCATAAAATGGTATCCTGGCTTTTGTGGCATTTTGTTTAATTTGATCGTATGCACCAGCTCGGAATGTATCAGCACAAACTAAACAAGCTTTCCAGTTTTTCTTCAAATAATGATATGCGAGTTTTGTACAAGATGTTGTTTTACCAGAACCTTGTAATCCTACGAACATGATTATATTTGGACGACCTTTAACTGGTTGGAAAGCCTTTACTCCTGGATCAATAAGCTGATTGAAAAAATAGAAAAATATTAATTTTATTTGAAAACAGTTTAAAAAAATCTAACACTTTTCTTGTTTGCAACAAATTTAAATAAGCTATATTTATATTTCGAAAAATAATTACCTTGACGAGTTCTTTGAACACAGCACTCTGTATCATTCGTCTTTTGTTGAGACCACCTCCCATGTCATCAAAGTCAATGACTTGTCTGACATTCTCTCGTAATTTTTTCACTAATCTAATGTTTACATCAGCTTCAAGTAATGCCGCACATATTTCCTTTAGCATAGAATTTAAAACCTAAAAATTCAAAATTTTACAATTAGTCACTGAAAACATTAAAAATGTTTGAGAGTACAATATTTTAAATTTCATTTTATTAATTTAATTAAAAATTTAATTTTATTTAATTAACAAATTTAGTTTCACATTGGACGTTTGTACAATGAACAAGAGCGAATGTAATGAAATTCGCTTTTGACACACTCTTGACATTCAATAAAACAAATTTAAAAGAAACGCAAAAGATGTATTTATGATATTGTAATAATAAATAAACTACAGTACAATATTTTATAGATTAAGCACAAGCAAAATTGTAACTAAAGACTATAAATGACATTAAAAATATTAGTACGCATTCATTTTGCAAAGTCCATCTGTTTACAAATCCCACAATAAAATAATTGAAAATATACCTCTTCATTTATCACAGTTGCATTATTTAAAGAGCGTAGAGCGGAAGTAATCTTCCGCCCTAAATCTGCTAATACCATTTTGTTTTTTTAAATATTCTATTGCCTTTTAAAATGAAATTATTAATATAGTAGAAAGTATAAAAAAAACTTCCAGATGTGACTTTATTAACCTTAAAAGTTACAGCATAAACAGCCATAAACTATAAAATAAATTGTAGGCGAGAATCATATGAAAATTATATTGGGCGAGAGAGGAAATATTAAATTTGTCCAGTTCCAATCAGTCTTTCTCTCTTGCTCCAATGTAAATTTAGACCAAAGCTGTGGTTACACCTTAAGATATAGCGGCCATATTGAAATTGCTTGCAGCAATGAACTGGCTGAAGCTTTTAATCAAACAAAAAATATTTACGAATAATTTTATTTTTGTTTATTAATTTAATTAAATATAAAAATTAGTTGGTTGATAATAACTTCGTTTCTTTTCAAATAAGTTTTTAAAATCAATAATGTACGTTGATATTAATATTAGTAGTAGAAATCCTATATTAGAAGACAAATTAAAGGTTATGATGATGATGATGATTATGTTTAATTAATTAATTATTTATTTTAGAAAGACCTAGAATACTTTTTTAAAATTTTAATTAAAATCTATGAAATAATAATATTTAATTTAAATTACGCCGCCAGTAGCTAAATTCAATATGACCGCCAATAAGGTTATTCAAGTTGAGTGGGGAAAATTCAAAATGGCTGCTGACTGGTGCACCAACAAACCATAGCAGTCAATGGGACAAACTCAGTTTTTTT
>WNHD01000284.1:0-36102 GCA_011057455.1 Ganaspis sp. Gsp50 | reverse complement strand
TTAGCTTTTCTTATACAGAATCGAATAAAAAAAAGAAAATTTAAGAAAAATTTCAGGAACACTGTCAAATTTGGAAAAATGTGAAACACGGTTTTTTAAGAGTAAAAATGAAAAAAGCTGAACACTTTTTGCTAAATTTCATATTGATCCAGATAAGTGTAGTATTTCTAATAAGTATTAAATTTTAGCTTTTCTTATACAAAATCGAATAAAAAAAAGAAAATTCAAGAAAAATTTCAGGAACACATTTAAATTTGCAAAAACGTGAAACCTGATTTTTTAACAGTAAAAATGAATATTCATGAATAGTTTTTGCTAAAATTCATATTGATCCAGAGAAGTGTAGTGTTTCTAACAAGTATTAAATTTTAGCTTTTCTTATACAGAATCGAATAAAAAAAAGAAAATTTAAGAAAAATTTCAGGAACACATTTAAATTTGCTAAAACGTGAAACCTGATTTTTTAACAGTAAAAATGAATATTCATGAATAGTTTTTGCTAATATTCATATTGATTCAGTGAAGTGTAGTGTTTTTAATATTTTAGCTTTTCTTATACAGAATCAAATAAAATATAGAAAATTCAAGAAAAATTTCAGGCACAATGTCAAATTTGCAAAAACGTGAAACTTGATTTTTTCCTTAAATTTTCAAATTTATATATGTACAATAAAATTTATTAAAATTCTAATTGATCCAGGCAAGTGTCAAAATCGTTATAATGCTCAAGTTAGGGTCCTTCTTTCTGGGTAATCGAATAAAAAAAGAATAATTCAAAAAAAATTTCAGGAACACGTTCAAATTTGCAAAAAAATGAAAAATCCATTTTTTTAAAAAAATGCATGTTGTTCCTAGAAAGTGCAGTATTTTAAATAGAACTTAAAATTCGGGTTTTTTTATTCCAGTTTCATGGTTTGATTGCTACCCTGTTTAAATACTAATTCAATTAAAGTCCTCAAATTTGAAAATTAATTAAAATATAAATTATTTTGTATAAAATCTGATATTAACATAGAAATTCTAGTATACTGATTTCATCACATCATTTCACAAATTTAACATGTAGGATTTTGATGCATCCCATTAAAATAACGGTAAACAAATACAGAAAAACTCATGTTTTTTACCTGTAAGCATCTTCCAAACGCTGTCTTCTGTGAGCGGACTTTTCCAGAAGAATGGATCTTCTTTCCAAAAGCATTTGCCTCCTCTGAGCGACATCATCAGCAGCATAATGTTCCCCTTCAATCAACTTGCCTGCAAACTCATCTAGAGCCTTAATTTTCTCATCCTGGGCAGCAAGACTTTTATCAAAATCTTCATGCTTTTTGATCAAAGCTTCGACACTGTCGAGTGAATCACCCAGATCTTCATTGGCAAGAAAAGCCTCCTGCTTGGCCATCCACGCATCAGCTTGTTCAGTGTCGCGATAAAAAAGTTGCAAATCCATGCACTGTTCGTACAAAATTCTCCTCTTTTCCCAGAGACTCAAGAGCGCCGATTTATCTTCTGCGAGCGACTCCAATTTCCTCGCGACTTCCTCAGCCGCGTAATGCTTCTTCTCAAGCAGCTGATTTCCAGCCAAAGTTGTCGAATCAAAGCTGTCGGTTCTAGCATCAATTTCGCCTTTATGTTCTTGGTGTCTTTCCAAAAGTGATTCAGCACCAGCAACATCCTTCGCCAACTCATCTGCGGAAATTATCGCCTTCATGTCGTTCATCCACGAAACCAGATCCCTAAAATCAGCTAAAAAGCGATGCAGGGCATAAGACTCGTCCAGTTTCAATCTTCGTTCCTTTGCCTTGCCAGTCAGACTTTCCCAAGACTGAAAGATTTCAATCTGTTTGGCTTTAATTTGTTGAGCATGATCTGGTTGATGTATGGCCGCAAGTCTGTTAGCCTCGGTACTCAAAGTTGTCACTTTATCATCAAGGGCAGCCAAATCGCGCTCAATTCCCTCGTGTTTTCGTTGGAGGGTCTGGACACTTGCGAGGTCACGTCCGAAATCATCTGAGGAAAGAACCACGTCTTTTTCTGCAATCCAAGCCATTGTTTCATCGGCGTCACGATTGAATCTCTGGATCTCGTGAGCTCCGAAAAGTTTCTCTTGACGCAAAATCGCCAACTGCTTCAATCGCTGCCAAGATTCGTTCAGTTCTTCTTTTCTGCGAAGGATTGTGTCTCGCTCAGGATGTGCGTCAAGAAGAAGTTTGTCGGCAAGTTCATTGACCTCTGTCACTCGATATTCCTGGCTCGCCATATCCTTTTGGAATTCGTCAAATTTACGCTGCAGGACTTCCACATGCTCCAAATCGTGTCCGAACTCGTCGGTTGTCACGAAAGCTTCCTTGTCATGAATCCAGAACATCACTTCGTCACAGTGACGAATAAATTGAACAAGGACTAAAGCCTGTTGTAGCTTGAGGCCTTTATCTGCCAATCGGGAAAGCAAGAGTTCCCAAAGGCGATGCAGTTCCTCTGTAAAATAATAAACGTGTTTCTTGTACTTTTGAATCGGAAATTTTTATTATTTATAAAAGTTTTATATTTATTATTATTTGTTTTTATTTATCTGTTATTTATACATGATTAGAATTTATTATTAATAATTACAATTAATTGATTGATTGATTAATAATAAATTTATTTATTTATTATTAATTATTAAATATATTCGAAAATATGATTCGTATTCATTGTTTGTAAATGTGATTCCTATTTATTATTTGTAAATATGATTCGTATTCATTGTTTGTAAATATGATTCATATTTATTATTTATAAATCATGCACATTTAATATTGCTTCTATAATAATTTATTTATAGAATTGTTTATTCAAACAATAATAAATTTCTAAACCTGTTGCATAAAATGATAAATTTTTAATAGTAAATATTTTTACTGTAAAAATACAGTTTACTGTAAAAATACAGTTTACTGTAAAAATACAGTTTACTGTAAAAATACAGTTTACTGTTAAAAATAACAGTATACAAAACAAACAATAATAAATGTAAACATCTTTTTCCAAAAATAGGTCAAGGTGAATAATTTCTCACCAAGTCTTTTCCGAATAACATCGCTAGAAAAATGATGCTGCGCAATCATTTCGGAACCGGTGTTATCCAAAAGCACGATAGCATTGGAATGCGCAGAAACTTCTGCTTCAAAAGCTTGATGCTTTTGAATTTTCGCTTGCAGATTGGTAGGATCTTTGTAACTTTCATCTGAAGCTGCCTGCAATTTCTCGTAAATCCATCCTTCGAGTTCGTCCGCATCTCGCTTAAAGTACTGTAAAAAAAAGATTTTAAAATTAAAAATCTTGTAAAATTAAAAAGATTGTAAAATTAAAAAATTTTAAAAGTACTTATTCGTTAAACGTATTCCTTAAAAACTACACTAAAAATATTTTTAAAGAAAGGCGTTCCCTTTGTTGCTAATTGAAAATAAAACCTTACGGAAAGAATATGCAATAAAATACGAACGTACAATTTAATACCAAGGGGCTTAATGCCAAAATCAAATCAACAATTTAATACGATCGTACAATTTAACACAATTTAACACAAAAGCAAGCGTTAATTGAGAAACAAGTAGATAAACAAAAGCATTAGAAATAATAGGAATACGTTTGTAATTAGAAGAAAGTAATAGCAGGTAATTAGAAAAACGTCCGTTATAAAATAGAAAAACGTCCGTTATAAAAAAGCAAAATCAAAAGGCAGATAAAAAAGAAGGCTAAAAGATAAAAAAAACTGTCAAAAATACGAAAAATTTACGAAAAATCTAACCTAGAAATAAACAGTCTAAATGGCATTTGACACATGTACCAAAAGTATAATAATACACGAAAAGTGCCTCGCCTCTTGCGTAAAATCGAATTCCGATTCTCTTTGAATTGGAAAAGTCAATAAAAAGAATCAATTATAGGCAATTAAATAACGGAAATACCTGAAAGCGACGGGAGTCCTCGAGTTTGTCTCGTTTGCTTCGTGCTTCGGATTTGAAGTTGGAATAACGCCCAAGGACTTGTTCTCTTCTTTCCTGGATATCCTCAGGATTTTCGAGGATCTTGACTTCTTTTGGTGTAATTTGATCCATGATGAATTACACAGAGCCGAGAAATTTTTCGATGATCAAAATGGCTACCGGGTGTGGCAAAGATATGCTCTTAAATCAATAACACGTAATCCACTTATTCTAATTGTTCTTTCAACAAATAACACTTTAAACAAATCTATGGATATCTCTTTGTTGATTATTAACAAATGAAACTTAAAAGAATGCTCATAGTATACTGTTTTTTGATTTAATTCGTGGAAGATACAACAAGCTATCAGCACCGGTCCCGTACGTTTTTTTACTGCATTCTTGCTGCGCATGCGCAGAAAAATAAGTTGAGGTTAAAAACGGCGCGAATATTTGAAATTTAATCAATAATTCATTTGAATAATGAAATTAAAATTATTTAAATGATTGAATTTTGTTTTATTTATTAAGCGTATAATTTTTTTAATTTTAATAACGATAATTTTCATATTGTTTGGATGTGAATAATGATTAGATGTAACGCTTTAAGAATAAAATTATAAACTTTTGGATGAGATAGTTTTAAATACACTACGGTATTTGTGTTCTAAATTTAGCTGTGACTAAAGTATGACATCCCACGCAATTACGTGCTTATTACTGGTATTATTCAATAAAAATGTCTTTTTAATGGGTCCAAATTCCTTCTGATTAGTGTCAAAATTAATTTCGAAACTATTACTATCATCTCACGTTATTCTTAATTAATTATACCAAACCAAATTTATTTTTATATTTAATTTAATATTTTTAATTTAATATTTTAATTTATTTTTATATTTAATATTATTATATCTATAAATATCATTTTTTAATATTGTTATTATTAATAGGTAAATATTAATTGTTATTATTATTATTATTATTATTAATAGGCAAATATTAATTGTTAGTATTAATATTGTTATTATCTTCATCATTATTATTATAAATTACAATTTTATTTTAAATTAAAACTAAATTTAGTTCAATATTTTAATCAATTTACAAAACTCACTTTAATTTATTAAAGTAAAAAGAGGTGATGAATTTATTTCTATTTTCCGTACGTTCTTAATTCTAAAAAAAACTGTTGTAATAATTTCAAATTGTTATTGTAATTGTTATTGCAATAATAATAAAATATTTGTTGTATTACTTATTGTAATATTATTTTTATTCTTTTCGTTGGTTTTCAATTTTAGAATTCTAATTTTCAATTTATATTTTTGATTTAATTTCCAGGAGTTTCGGAAATGTGTTCTTTTAAATAGAAGTTTAATGTTTTAAATTAAAAGTCAAGACATTAATGTCGTTTTAATACTTTTTTAAGTGATTTGTTCATGAAATAAGGTTTTTCATTAGAACCATCATTTCTTTCGCAGTCTTCGAGAAAGCAGAGAAAAAGTGTATCAATAGCGGCTGTTTGAACATGAAAAAATGAAGTGGTAAGCATGTAAGCTCCAATCCCAACCAGGACAGCTGGAACAGCCCAACAATGTAGAGAATCTTTTTCTTGATACGTATAATACCACCAAGTGAAAAAAACGCTCAGAGCAATTATAAATACTTTCCCTATTGTTAGAATCCATTCCGTAATCTAAAACAATATTTACAGAAAATTAGATTTTTTTTATATTTACAAATTAAATCTTATATTTGCAAGAAAGGAACGAAAAGAAAGATAAAGATTAAAAGAAAAAATATTAAAAAAGTTAAGAAAAAAGATAGAAAGAAAAATAAGGATAAAGATTGAAAGAAAAAATATAACAAGGCTTCCCTATGAGGAAGCAAAAAAGGATGAAAAAAGATAGAAAGAAAAATATAAAAGGAAAAAAAAAGAAAAATATAAGAAGATAAAAAGGGAACAAAAAAAGATATAAAAAGTTGAACAATTGGAATAGAAAATTTTCTTAATTTTACCTTGCTAAGTAAGAAAACTCGGATAATATTCCTCATTAAGAGATTAAAAGATTCTTTGGCAGAATAATAAAATCCTTTTCCGTGGACTGCACACATAATGTAGGCATTTGAATTAATAAACTTGAAAAAATTATCTAAAAGCCAAAAATTGAATTTGCAACAAGTGATCGCAAAATTCGCTACCTCATTATTATAGTTTTTCAATTTTTTGCTTAAAGCTTCCAAAATTGCTCTAATTATGTTGCAAATGGTTATTATCAAAGAACCAAAGGCCAAAGTTCCAATATGGTATCTGAAATATAAATAAAAATTGCAATTAGTCTCAAATGATTTGTAATCAAAATTTAGATTCTACAATTTTTTTTTATAATCCAAATTTGGATTCTACAATTTCTTTTTTATAATACAAATTTGGATTCTAAAATATTATTTTTATTGAATTTAGTTTTAATTAGAAAATTAAAAAGTGAAAATTAGAAGTGTTTTAAATAGAATAATTCGTTTTAAATAGAAAGATGTTTTTCAAACAGAAAAATGTGTCTTAAATAGAAAAAATCGTTTTAAATAGAAAAAAGCGTTTTAAATAGAAAAAAATCGTTTTAAATAGAAAAATGTGTTTTAATTACAAAAATTTTTTAAATAGAACAATTCGTTTAAAATCAAAAGATGTTTTTTAAACAGAAAAATGTGTTTTAAATAGAAAAAAGCGTTTTAAGTAGAAAAAAGCGTTTTAAACAGAAAAATGCTATTTAAATAGAAAGATGTTTTTTAAACAGAAAAATGTGTTTTAAATAGAAAAATTCGTTTAAAATAGAAAGATGTTTTTTAAACAGAAAAATGTGTCTTAAATAGAAAAGAGCGTTTTAAACAGAAAGATGTTTTAAATAGAAAAATATATTTTCAATAGAAAAATGCTCTCTAAATAGAAAGACGTGTTTTAATTAGAAAAATTGTTTAAATTAGAAAACGATAGACGAATAAGAATCCAGAGTTTCTAAAATTTAAAACTTAGTGCATTATAAATATAATTTTAATAAAAATACCGAAATGTTCTCCAAATGCTAACTGTGACTGTGAAGAAAGGAACTTCCTCTTTTCTAAACGTCCAGTACCAAGTTGCAAATGTAGCAGCTAAAATCATTTTCCCCAAATCTGTGATGAAGAAAGTAACCCAGAGAAATCCAATTGCATTATAAATCAACAAATAAATCACATAGTTTGGTAAATGATTTCCTTCAAAATGGCAGCCTGAGGAAATGCAAGTGCTGTTATTTTCTTTGCACATGGAATTAAAAGTTTCCGGATCACAGAAAGAATTATTTTTATAGTTCAATTCACTCGGACAAACGCAGCTGTCACCATTCATCCTTAATTTGAAAATCGGCTGAATCAAACTTGCTAAATGGACACCGACTGCTACCGCAAATACAAAAACAAGGACTTTCAAAATCCAGGGAAAAATCGGAACAACGAGACTCGATAGAACAGAAACAACAGCTCTGAAAACAAAAAATTTACAGAATTAAAATTAACTCGAAAATTCAACTGAAGAATGTTTTGTAAATTTTATTTTTCCGATACGAAACGTATATTTAATTAAGCTAGTCTGATTCAATTTTGCTTTTGCAAGAAAAATATTTAAATTTTTATTTTGCAAGAATATTTAAATTTGTATTTTGCAAGAGTAATATTCAAATTTTTATTTTGTGAGAATATCCAAATTTTTAATTTGCAAGAATAATGTTTAAATTTTTATTTTGCAAGAGTAATATTTAAATTTTTATTTTGTAAGAATAATATTCAAATTTTTATTTTGCAAGAATAATATTTAAATGTGCTTTTGCAAAAAAATATTTAAATTCTTTTAAGCATCGTGACGATTTTCGATTGTTAAGTCTATTTGATCGAAGTTCGTTTTGTGAAATGTTTAAATTATCGAAAAGAAGCAAATTTGGTAATTTACTTGCTGGATTCTTCAATAAGTTGGCAAGCTAGGTAAATGCGTTTTCGAAGGCAGAGTGTAATTAAAAGAATAATTCCTAAACTGACTCCACAAATGATACAAAGGGCGAGCCATAATTTTTTGATATATCCTGCAGAAGATAAATATAATTGGCAACAAATGTACGTTCCTGCAGCGAGTAAAGCACAAAAGCCAATAATTGAGATCCAGACAAAAGGAGTTGTAAACCATCTCAGAAGGAAAATGTAAATAACAGTTATTGCAGCGCTTCCCAAAATAAAAACCAGTATGTGATACCTGAAAGTATAAAATTGCTTTTATTTGCATTTTGAAAAAATTGATCATTGTTATATGTTATATTAAATGTTATATTGAATCCGTTAAAAAACAAATAAAAACCAAAAACGTAATAAAAAATTATGAAAACTTACTTGGCTTTTTCTAAATCATCAAAAATGTTCCTTAGAACTCTTTCGACCTCAACTAGGACCTCAACCGTTTTTTTAACTAAATTTAATTTATCTGCATTTATCGTTTTATTAATAAATGCTTCCCAGGGTTTAAATGGAATACATCGTCCGGTTATGGAAGTGCTATTTAAATACCATTTGGCGCATTTTCCGCTATTAACAAGAATGTCCATTTCGTCCCAATTATCAATTGCTGTCAAATTAACATTCATTTCACAAATTAATTTTCTTTTCATTTCTTCAAATGGAAAATCCCTTGCATTGTAGAAAAAATTATCAGAAGGGCACTTTTTTTGACAAACTTGTGGAGTATTGCACGTGGTTGAAACCGAAATGCACTTCGTCAAATCAAAAAATACCAAATACGGCATTTCTTTTACTTCTGCGTCAATTCCACATTTTCTCCCTTCACTGTCTGTAGGGACGATTAATTTCTCAACATCTCCGTAAGCCAAGGCTGTCAACAATATTTAAACTTTATAAATAAATAAACTTTAAAAATAAATAAACTTTATAAAGAAATAAATTTTATAAACAAATAAAAAAATTTTTTAAATAAATTTTCTGCAATTTTATGTATTTTTTACACGATTTTTTTTATATTTTACGTTTTTTTGAAACGATCTTAAATTGAGATTTATTTTTGTAAAATATTTGTTTTTATTAATTACCGTAATAACCAATTCCAGTCCAACAAAGAAGAAAGGCAACAAAAATGAAAAGACAAGGAAGATCGGTGCAAGATCGTTTTCTCAAAGGGCCTTTCCATTCTGGATCAAAAGGCAATTTTTTTCCTATAAAAAAAAATAGTGCAAATGGTGGAAAAAATTGTGTAAACGAATGTAATTGAAATTTGTGTAAAGAGTTAAAATTCTTGATAATACGTATAGTTTTGTCTACTCACCAAATTTTTCGTCCTCCATGTTTAAGTTCTGATGTTTTTTCATTATTTATATTTTAATCGAATCATACCGAATGTAATTTAATTGCTAATTTCTAAACTTAAAACTAATTCCATTGAAACAATACTGATAAAGACTCTGGGAATATTTGATAAGAATCAAAAAATAAACTTTTCTAGATAAACCTTATCTCCTTTTTACACATGAAGGTCAAAATCAGATTAGGTATTAATCGCCATTATTAATTTTTGAATCATTGATACCAATTATTTCAAATTTCAATCAATTTTTCGCAGTAAATTGAAACAAACTTTCTGAAACGTAACAATCGATTCTAAAGTTTGCAACCAGAGATAAAATGTTTTCTATATAGTTGAACAAAAGTGAAAAAAAAACTATATAAATATTGCAACAGGAATAAAATATGAATAAAAATAGAATATAAAATAAAATATAAAATAAAAATAAAATAAAATAAAATATAAAATAAAATATAAAATAAAATATAAAATAAAATATATAACAAAATATAAAATAAAATATAATAAAATATCTTGATTTTTAAAACATTACAAGAGAAATACAATATTTTGACTTCAAAGTATTACAAGAGGAATAAAATATTTATACAATATTATATTAAAAATAATCAATTTTTACATTCTCAATAAAATATCGAGTTTAGTTTCTTGCTAAGACTTGATAAAGAAGAAATAAAAGAAATAAGAAATAAATAAGAAAAATGAAATAAAATAAATAAGAAATAAATAAGAAAAATAAAAAATAAATAAGAAATTGATAAACCATGTTTAAAAAGTTTATAATTATATTTGAATGAATATGAAATTGGTTTCATAAACAATTCCTATGTACAGTATTTGTAATATGGAATAAAAAATAAATTTTACTACAGTATTTGTAAGTTTCTAATTATATATAAATCAATATGCAGATTGATTTCGTAAACAATACCTATGTACAGTACTTTTAAGCTTTCACGTTTTAGGTAAAAATCTGTCCAAAACACCAAAGCTCTTTTTCCTCACTTCTGTCTTCTTCACGTCCTTCAAAACGTTAGCTTCCCTCATTGCTTGAATAGCTTCCTGCAAATCAAATAAAAATTATTAACATTTTTTATATTTAAAATTTCTTTACTTTTCATTTTTCATATACAAAACTTTTATATTTAAGATTATTTAATTTTTTTTACTTTCTTTTTCATATAAAGAATATTCATATATATTCAAATAAAGAATATTCATATCTTTATTTATATATATTCACATATAAAATTCCATATTTTGAAATTTGAATGCTTTTAAAATCAAATTTTGGATCATTATTCAATTATTCATGATAGAATCAAAGTTTCTAAAACAAAATAATGAAGCTACGAACTTGTTTCGCCAATTGTTTCAGGATTTTCTTGGATTTAATGACTTTCGCAGTGCCTCCTTTGCCCTTTGCTTTAGTTTTCCTGGGAGTGAAATCTATCTTCTTTGGTTTAATGTGCTGAAAAAGAATGTTCTCATCAAATTAAAAGTAAAATTAATAGCTCTGTGTATAATAAAATAAAAGTAATTAAAATAAAAGTAATTAAAATAATAGTAATTACAATAATAGTAATTACAATAACAGTAATTACAATAAAATATCTCACAAAAAATAAAAAATACATCAAAAAGCGTATATCCCTCTTTTCGGTTTATAAATTTTACATTTAAAATTATTCCAAATTCTACCTTCAACTTCTTTTTCGCTTCGTTTAGATCCTGCAAAGTAGGAATATCAACTTCGTTGATCGTGCCTGGATCCAAAGTTATTAAATCTGGCTGTATTTTATCCAAAAGTGCTTTAACTTCTGCTTCTCTTCTTTGGGCTTTAGTCTGGAAAGGATTGACTTCAAGTCCATCGAAGTTAGCTTCAGCACTGCCAGGAACTAAAACCGAGACGAATCCTTTTTCCGTACCAACTCCCAAAACATCTTCAAACGGACAAAACTGCATGTACGACACATTCCAATTTTCCTTGTGTCGTAAATAAGTCTCCAATTTTGTCGAAGTATCTCTAAAAATAATTCTTCATTACTAAACTGAAATCATCACGAAATCACTTTTAAATCTTCACTTTAAAATTTTGTCAAAGTGTCAAGAGAACCAAATTCTTTCACCTAACTTTAAAGCCGTGTGCTATGGAAACAAATTTCTCTACAAAAACTCTGCGAAAACGGAAACAAATTTTTCTACAAAAACTCTGTGAAAACGAAAATTAATTTTTCTACAAAAACTCTGTGAAAACGGAAATTAATTTTTTTACAGAAGCTCTGTGAAAACGGAAATTAATTTTTTTACAGAAGCTCTGTGTAAATAAAAACAAATTTTTCTACAGAAGCTCTGTGAAAACAAATTATTTTACAGAAGCTCTGTGAGAACGGCAATAATTTTTTTAACAGAGCTTCTGTAGAAGAATTTGTTTCCGTAGCACATGTCCTTAAATTTAATTTTGTTTCAAATTAGTGCAAGTGTGCTTTGGTGTTTTAAAACAAAACTAAATTGAAAGCACGTGATATTAAATTGCTTCAATTTGGATTGAAACTTGAACTCAAAAATTTAGTTTTGTTTTTCTAATTGAGATTATACGTTGATCGAGTAGACGATAATTTTGAATTGGAAGAAATACCTGAAAATTTCTACCACGTTGCCCATTCCTACACCCAACAATCCTCGTTGACTGTAAGTTAATTGTGTAGCAGGACATCTTAATTTTGTAGATTGCAAAGGTCCGGATAATTGCCTAATGTCCCAGACTTTTAATGAACGATCAGGAGCACTAGTGGCCATGTAAGTTCCATAAGGATGTACAGCAATACTACTGACTGATTGAGTATGACAAAGCATTTTTGCCAAAGGTCGCTGCGAATTTGGCGACCACATTGAAACAACACCTTTACCATTTCCAATACACAAAAGTGCATTGCTAGGATTATGGGTCATCACCTACAAACAAAATTGTAACAAATAAATAAATAATAAATAACAAATAAATAACAAATAACAAATAAATAACAAATAAATAACAAATAAAGAACAAATAACAAATAAAAAACAAATAACAAATAAATTTGTGATGTCCAAATAATTAATTTATGAAATACGAATAACAAATTTGTAAAATACAAACAAGAAATTCATCAGGGTTTCTACAAATTTTTCTTTACAAAATTCCATGAGTTTTCCATGATTTCCATGAAAAAAATACAAACATTTTCATGGTATTTTTTAATGTATTTTTTAATAAAAAAATTAATTTTTCAATATTTCGTAAGTATTTAAATTACTTTTGAAATAATGTAAGATTTTAAAAAATAATTTTCTGTATACAATTGGAATTACTCGGGATCATTATTTTTATTTTTGAAACTATTCAAAGTATTTTGAAGTATTTTTAAATATTCTGAAGTATTTTGAAGGATTTTTAAGAAGTCTGAAGTATTATAGTATTTCTAAAAAATATTCAATATTTTTAAGTTTTTTTAAAAATATTTTGAAGTATTAAAAATATTTTGAAGTATTTTAAAATATTTTGAAATATTGAGAAGTAATTGGAAATATTTTGAAGTATTAGAAAGTATTTATAAATAGTTTAAAGTAATTTTAAGTATTTTTAAATATTTTAAAGAAACTTAATTTTGAAGTTTGCAACTATTTTCAAGTACTCTCAAGTATTTGGAAATATTTTAATTATTTTTAAATATTTTTAGAATATTTTATATACATTTTAAGTATATTTAAAAATTATGAAGAATTTTAAAATATTTTGAAACACTGGGAACAATTTTGAAAACTTTTAGAGACATTTTAAGTATTTTTAATTATTTTGAAGTATTAGAAAGTATTTAGAAATAGTTCAAAGTAATTTTAAGTATTTTAAAATATTTTAAAGAAATTTTTAAAGTGTTGGGAAGAAATTTTTGAAGTATTGGAAAGTGTTTGCAACTATTTTCAAGTATTCTCAAGTATTTGGAAATAGTTTAAAATAATTTTAAGTATTTTAAATATTTTTAAAATATTTTTAAGTATTTTGAGGTAGTCTGAAGAATTATAGAACTTCTAAAAAAAATTAAAAAACTAATATTTTGAAATCTGTTTTTTAAAGTATTTTAAAGTAATTTTAAGTATATTCCAATATTTTAAAACATTTTTAAGTTTTTTAAAAATATTTTGAAATATTGAGAAGTATTCGGACATATTTTGAAGTATTAAAAAGTATTTGGAAATAGTTCAAAGTAATTTTAAGTATTTTAAAATATTTTGAAGTATTGGGAAGTATTATAAAGTATTTTAAAGAATTTTAAAGTAATTTAAAGTGTTTTTAAATATTTGGAAGTAATAGAAAGTATCTAAAAGTAGTTTTAAGTATTTTTGAAATATTTTGAAGTTATCTGTAGTATTTTGGTAAAATGTAATAAACAGAACGTAAAAAAATTTAAGAAAATAAATTTCCATGATATAAATGAAAATTCCATGAGATTTCCATAATTCCATGAGGAATAATGAAATTCCATGAGAATTCCAGCTTTTCCAGAGTTCTAGAAACCCTGTTCATAAAATGCAAATAACAAATTTGTAAAATACAAACAAGAAATTCGTAAAATGCAAATAAATTTGTAAAGTACAAATAATAAATTTGTAAAATGCAAATTTTGTACGATACAAATAAATTTATAAAATACAAAAATCAAATTTGTAAAATACAATTATAAAACTCAAAAGTATTACAACTTTTTAAAAGCAATATTTTTGAAAGTTTATAGCAACAAAATTATTTTTCAATCTTTAACAATTTCTTACCGATATTCCGCCCAATTTAGAATCAAATCGAGAGATGATTTCTCCAATCGAGACATCGAGCCAAGTGAGACAACCAGTTGACGCGCCACTTGCCAGTAAAAAATGATACGGTAGAAATTCGAGTCTGTTAACCTCATTCATTCTTTTCAAACAATGGAGTTCAATTCCTTGATTATCGTAAATATGTACCCAGTTTTTTTGTGCGACGGCGAACATGGTTTCAACATGTAACCACGCAACGTCATGCACTGATTCCATTACATTAATTTCACATGACAGCTTTTTTGTCACCCAGTCAAAAGCCGCAACGTGACCTTTCTTGCCACCAATTAACAGATGCCTTCCATTTTTGGTGTACCTCATAGAATAAGGGCCAAATTCTAGATTTAATTTAAAATGCTTGGAGGCACTTGTAATATCGACGTTTGCCGTAATCTGAGACTGTTTAAACTGTGTTGTAGTTTCTCCAAAATCAGGCTCTAGAAAACCGTGATCCTCGGTTAATAATAACTCAGTTCGGGCAGTTTCTTCCGGTATCCTATTTATCACTTGCTCCTTATTTCGTATTTTCTGTCTGTGAATTTTATTCTTGATTCGTGTAGTCTTGTGATTTAAATTCACGCCGCTTCCGAGAGAGTATTTTTTCACTCTTTCTTTACTGACAGGAGCTTTTCCTGGGTATTTGGATTTCTTTTCTGTAACATGAATTAATGTTTAATTTTTTTTGTTTGCCATTAAATTGTCAATATAAATATCAGTGATATCTTATTATAACAATGATTATTATTATAACTTCCAAGTTATAATAATAATAATTATTACTTCGTGTAAACAAAAATGACTTTTGTAGGTTATGTTATTTAATATAAATGTATTTACATACAGGAATTTATCCCTTTGTAGTATACATTTTAATACAATTATAGCGTGTTGTTATATACATTATCTAACATTTATTTCAAAATATATTGAAATTAAAAGAAAAATATTGGAATTAAAGGAAAAAGATAACAAGGAGACCAATGTTTTGATGTTTGTAACAATGTAATATTGTTCAAAATCATGCATTTATAAAGAAACATTCGACATATGTAGATTTTGCAGACAAATACTCACGTGTTGGTTTCACTTTTGTCATTTTTTACAATTGGCGTTGAAAAAAATAAGAGAAAACTGATTTATTTAACACTTGCACAAACGTCAACACGTGCTCAATAATGGAGACAAGTTTCCCCTTCCATCTACTTTGGCAACCGGAAACAGGTGACAGTAAAAATGTGTCATTGGTGGACATTATTGGACAAGTTCGGAACTCTGAATTTAAGCCAATGAAAGTAAATTCTGGTGAACATGTTTACCAATCCCAATCGAGGTTTCTAGTGCTCAAGAAAGCAGCCATTTAGTATTATGAACGAGACTGCAGCTATACTTTTTTTTTGGCCAGATTTCTCAAAATATACAAATTAAATTATTGTCTTCTTTCAGGGGAATACAAATACAGGTTCAAGAAATTCCCCTCTAGTGAAATATATTAATTCTATTTAATACTTTCCAAGAAATACGGTCGAAAAAGTACGACTAAAGTCCCGTTCATTAAAAGTCATTTTCCCGCCAATCGCTTTAAAATTCGATACTACAGTATCGATAGCAAGGGTTTTGACTATAATCGATTTCAACTATTCTCGCAATCGATTCTCTCGAAAATCGATTGCGCGGGCTTTTCAAGCAAACGTTATCATTCTTTGGCTCAAATGTAATTAAAAACCATTCATAACTATTATCATTCATAATATTGAAAAAAGATATTAAATATTGCTAATTGCATATTCTTGAAGGGAGCGGGAGCCCTTCGAACCCATAAAAGGGAGAATAAACTTAATATATTTAATTTATTAAATAATAAATATTTTTTTTATTGAAAAAAAGTTATTTGAAAAAAAAAGTAAAATTTCTTGTACGTTCTTAAGAAAAAATTGTTCAACAAAGTTGTTTTTTGGTTCAAAATCTTTTCATTAATAAATAGAATAAATTTGTCTATTAGAATACTTGTTTTTTTTCGTGTTTGGGCATAATTTGAAATTACTTTTAGAATTGTTTGTCATTTTTTTAAATTAAAATTAGTCCAAAAAAAAAAAAAAAATTGATTCAAGACTAAATAAAAACTAGTTTAATAAAACTTAAAAAATTGTCTGCTTATAAATCAAATAAATGAAACTTGTAATACTTAAATGAAACTTAAAATTGAACTAAAGTTTTGAACTTTATAAATAAATAAATTAAATAAAACTAAATTGAACTAGTTTTTAAATAATCATAATAATCATCATAATAATATTAATAATAAATAATATAATTTAATATAATATAATTTAATAAAATAATAAATTTATTGTAACTTACAGTAGAATTGAGGAGGTTTGTCTAGTGAATTAAGAGTAACGAAAGTGGTTTCAAAAAGGATAATTTTTATTAAATAATTTATTGTTTAGATCTATTGATCTTTAACTTCACGAAGACGTCTGACTGCGGATCTTACGGAAGCTGCGGTCGTCGTGGAGTAAACCCACGCGCCTCCTGCAACAGTCCTTTTGCATCGTTTGCAGGACCAGATTCCGACGACACTGCGTTTCATAGCCTCCTAAAAAACATACAATTTAAATTTATTACATTTAAAATTACTAGATTTAAAAAACAATCCTCACTCTTTGTAAAGGATTAAATTTATTTGGAAATACTTTAAGAAGACGTTAAAAATAAATCTATAAGAATAAAAAAACGTTTTCTTTAAAAAAAAATCAAAACATTAAAATTGTTTTTCAATACAAATTAAAAAACTTGTTTATTATATAATTTTTTTTAAATTCAAATACTATTAAAATAGAGCATTCTAAAATTCAATGATCTTTTAAACAGAAAGTTATACTGTAAAATTCTTGGAAAATTTGAATAGGGAATGTTTAATAGAGAATCAACTCTATTATTAGAGTTGATGAAAATTACAATGTTTATTTTTCTGAGATTTATTTATTTATTTATCAAATTTCTAAAATTCTTCAAAATATTCTCAAACATTCAAAATAAACAACAAAACATTCGGTAAACAATGTACACTATCAAGTCTATCGTTCATCCTACATAATTTTATTTTTAACAGAAAACATTATTTTAGAATAACGTAAAGTTGAATAACAAAAGTTAAAACAAACCGAACAAAAGTTGGGTAAAGCTGATGGCATTTTATGAAAAACAAAACTTTAACTTTCACAAGTGCAAATTCAGTTACAAATGAATGAGAATTTTGTGATCTACATTTCAATTTTTTGTTTTTAATAATACGGAACAAATGTTTCTGTATAGAAAAATGCATCCGAATTTTATGAATCAATTTTTAAGACTAAATCTTTTGATGAATAAGTTTGTGACGGAACGAAATATAAATTTAAACAAGGAAAAAACATTACCTTTCCACAAAACGTGCATGTGTATTTACTGTGCTGCGTAATTTCCATCTTTTTAACCATTTTCCTGAGGGAGGCACCATAACGGGTACCATACTTCCCGGTGATTCCTACCTTCTTTGTACGCTTGGCCTGCAAATTAAAATATCACTATAACACTGTTCACATACATTAAAAACTTATTTTAAAAAAGTTTTCTTAGTTATTTGTACTCTATTAACTTTCTAGTCACATTTGGAGGCAAAAATAAGTTTTAAAATTCTGTTGAAAACACTTTGGAGTCATGTGACATAACCTTCAAAGTACAATCAACAAAAGACAAACAAACTATTTATAATCCACATTCGCTGATTCTAATCAACTTAAACATAATCAACACCTTTATTTTCACTGTTTTTACCCATTTTAAGGACAATAAATAATTTCACTTTCCAAATCAATGACAACATAACCTCACTATTTTATAAATTCATTAGGAAGCAAAAATTTACGACTTTTGAAGGAAATATGTGATTAACTATTTAGATTTATGTTTAGTTTAAACAATTTCGTCAACTTTTTTAATTAATTAGTGAAGATTGCACGTAAAAAACGAGATTATTTCTCTTACCATTTTTGTATTTACACAATCACACGTCAAAAGAACCGGAAAAGGAACTCAGTGTGAGCTTGTGAATTCAAGGTGGCGCTGCATGCGTCTTCCTCGACTTCCGGATATTTAAATTTAAAATCTGCAAAAGACGAAAAAGATTTTTTAAGACATGATTGGTATTAAAATAAAAATTACATTTGAATTAATTTGAAATTACATTAAGTTACAAACTATAGCAATTATTGCACATTTATTGTAATTCGTTTAATTTACATGTTATTAATAAAAATACAAATACTAAAGAAAAAATAAAATAAAAAATTTAGAAACGCTATTGAACAAAATAGCGTTTCTTTGTCAACAGTAATTAATTCTAGAACTATTGTTAATTATTTGAAATTCCTTTGATCCAATATTTTGAGTTTTTAACTTTTAATTATTAATTAATTTTAAATTCTTTTTTCAATTTTATAACTGATAATTAAAATTAAATATTTGAAACAATTTAGTTTTTTAGAATATTTTGTGGTATGCAATTTTTAGATTTTAAGAGTACTTTTGTACCGCAAAGGGACTTTCATGGACCCTTTAATAAATAAATAATTTTCAAGTAATATTAATTAATAATAGTAATAGTATTAAAAGTAATAATAATAATAATACATAATAATAGTAATAGTATTAATAGTAATAATAATAATAATAATAATAATATATAATAATAATAATAACAATAATATATAATAATAACATTAACAATAACAATAATAATAATAATAATAATAATCACAATTTAAAAACTTAAAAATTCTATTTTTATTTCAAGTACAAAAATTACATTTCAAATATTATCATAAAATATTCTTTTATTTATTAGTAAAATAAGCAAAATTTGCAAGAAATAAAAAATAAAAAACATTAAAATAGAACTTAAAAAAAAACAAAATGGTATGATAATTAATATACAATAATAGCACATTTATAGTAATTCTATAAAAGCGGAAGATTCCTTGACCAGAAATTTATTGCATCTGGGAAAAATTCATTTCTAAAAGTCACTGATGGAATAGTATTATTGTTTGGATCCCCAATCCAAATATGACTTTTGGTGTGCTTATATGGCTGCCAAAGGTGACAATTTTCCAGCTGATTGGACTTTGGTTTTCTAGATAAAAAAGTAAGTTTTCATTTTTTATATAATTTTAAAGAACAGTTTAAAATTATAAGGTTATAAATCAAATAAATGAAGAAAATTAAATTAAATAAATGAAAATATTAAATGAAATCAATGTAAAATTAAATTAAATAAATGAAAAAAATTAAATTAAACAAATGAAAAAATTAAATTAAACAAATGAAAAAAATTAAATTAAACAAATGAAAAAAATTAAATTAAACAAATGAAAGAAATTAAATTAAACAAATGAAAAAAATTAAACTAAATGAATGAATAGATTAAATTTAAATGAAACAGTAAAAGAGTATAAATAAATGTACATTATATGAGGAAATAATTTTATGCGACATTCACAAAATAATTCACAAAAGAAATTCTAATTAAAATATCTATAAATACATGAAATTTAAATTTGGAAAAAATTAATTTAAAGCAAATTATTGAGTTCAAATTAAAAAATATAGACATATGGAATATATCAAATACAGGAGTACAGAAAATTTAAATTTGATGTATTGATTTGTGATAAATAAATAAATAAATAAACAAATATATAATTTTGTAGCAAATTTACCCATTTGCTGCAAAGTTTGTCCAAAAGTCGAGCATTGTATCGACTATTTTTAGGTCATCTTTTGTCATCCAGGATAAAGGAATACCAGAAAAAAGATAAAGAAGTTCATCGGAATGCATGACACCAACATTTTCTTCTACTTTATATATCAATGACGTGTAACTGTTATTTCCTCGATAGTTAAATATATAAGAATAAAACGAACAATCTGCATAAGTAGACATTTTATCAAGTAATACTTTTTGAGGATAAAAATATCCTCCTTCTGTCATAAATCTCGTGTATCTCTTTATAAGCTGAAAATGATAAATTCTATTAAATTATAATTCATATTTAATCATTTTTAAGTAAAACTAGTTAACTTTTAAATTAGTAGTTGACATAATAATAAAATAATGTACATAATAATAAAATAATGTACATAATAATAAAATAATCGAAAAGTAACAAAATAAATAATAAATAAATATATACAATGAATATAAACAATTAACAATTACAATGGAATTAAAAAAAATGCTAATCAAAAAAATTAATCTCCCCCAATTGATAATAATTATAGAGCAATTTCCATACTATCTTATCTTTCATCAAAATCCAAACAACTTGAAATTAAATTAGGTCGATAAAAAAGCTATTTCCAGATTTTTATAGCACTTTAAAAAAAACACCTATTTCATCTTTTATCAAAAAGTAAGCAATAAAAATTGTCCATATTGTTTAAACAATTAAAATTATCATCTCAATGTACATAAAGCGCAATTCAAATCTTACCAAAATAGAATCATCTTCCATAAAAAAGTAACTAAAACTGAAATTAATTAAGCATACAAAATTACCTCCATTTTGCTAAGAGACCTCACAGATCCATTAAAATAATAGTCATTAACTGCTTTGACGAATTTTTGTATTTTATCTCCAGTCAAAAAATATTCAGCATTTGTTAAAATTGCCTTGTCTATCACATCCGGAAGTGATGCATTCAATTGATTTGTATAATAAACTGCAATACAAACAAAATTCGTAAAAATTAAATATAGATTTTTTTTATGATTTTGTTTATCCAAATCCTTGTATCAAAAGTCAGAAAACTTTAAACTTTAGTCAACTATCTTTCGATAGTCGACTATCTTTATTTTATCTTTATCTATTTTTTAGTCATCTTTCGATAGTCGACTATCTTTATTTTATCTTTTTTTACTATTTACTATTTAATATCGAAAAATAGTTCAACAGTCAACTATTTTTCGATAGTCAACTAAAGTTTGAAATTTTCCTTTTTTATCAATTGTTGAAAAATAGTTGAAAAATTAATATTTTTAAGAAAAAAAAAACTTACGGAGTGTGAGGAAAAGGCCCTCATCTCTAACGGAGCCAATTATAAACGGAAGATCTCGCATTTTATTTTGAGCTATTAAATTTTTTGGAGTGTCCGTTAAAAATGCGTCTTTCGAATGTGGCTCGTTTGTCGGCAGCCAATTAATAATGGGGTAATCTTCATTCTTGACTTTTATAGAATTTAACAAATTCTCCACGCTTTGTCTTCTTAAACAATTGACAAAATTTTCCGAATTATTATTCGAACACCCAACATTTCTGGCGACGGTATCTAAAATAGGTTTGTACTGCTCTCTAGTCTTGAAGGCCCAGGGTTGAAATGCATTTCCACTTTGAATAATATAACGATGAAACAGACCTGAAAATATTTTTAACGGCATTTAGTTCATTTAGCATTTCATTTTAAAGAATATTTAGCAATATTTTTACAATTAATCTGCGCTTATTAAAAATCCCCGAAACTAATTATGACACTAAACAAGTAATAATTTATTCCAATTCTTAACATTTTTAATTCTAATTTAAAATCTGTAATTCTAGTTTAAAATTTGTAGTTCGAATTTATAATTTTTAATTCTAATTTATAATTACAACGGTTTTATTAATTAAACAGAATAAGAAACAGACCACGACTTGATTCGGAAAGTGCCATAAGATTGACAGAAACAGCGCCAGAACTTTCACCAAAAAATGTGACTCGATTCGGATCTCCGCCAAATTTTCGAATATTTTTTTGGATCCATTTGAGAGCCAAAAGTTGATCCTTCAATCCGTTATTTCCAGGACACACAGAATCTCCTGTTGTTAAAAATCCGAGAATTCCTAGTCGATAATTCAGACTGACTAAAATTACGTCTTTCGACAATAGTAAATTTGGACCCAGGAAGCTTGGATTTCCATTTCCCCAGAACATTCCTCCTCCGTGAATCCAAACCATAACCGGAAGCGCTCTGCCCTATTTTTAAAACAATTTTTAATTAATAATTGCAATTTTTCATAATAAATTTCTTTTCATTACAAATTTCTTTTTTCATTACAAATTTCTTTTTATTAAAAATGTCTTTTTATTACAAATTTCTTTCTTCATTACAAATTTCTTTTCATTACAAATTTCTTTTCATAACAAATTTCTTTTCATAACAAATTTCTTTTCATTTGACAATTGCTACAAAATATGGAATTTCTCTGTTTGTTGCTTTTGTGTTTATTATTTTTTCTCTCTGTATTTTTTGTAATTTTGTACAGTTTACCTTTGTAAGCTCTTTTGTAGTTTTCTATCTTCATTTTTGCATTTTCGTTATTTTTTATCTTTATTTTTTGTCTTCTTTTACTATTTTTTTTTTATTATCTATGTTTATTCTTTGTATTATTTTATCTTAATTTTGCATTATAGTTTTTAACTATTTATTGATTTTTATTGTATTTATTGCTATCCATTTTATTTATTCATTTTATTTTTATTTATTCTTTTTATTTGTATTTATTCACTTTATTTTTATTTATTCACTTTCTTTTTATTTATTCACTTTATTTTTATTTATTCACTTTATTTTTATTTATTCATTTCATTTTTATTTATTCATTATTTATTTTTATTTCTACATTTTATTTTTATTCAATTATTTATATTTACCATAGAGGAATTAAATTTCAAGAATGGTGTGTGGACGTTTAGAAACAAGCAATCTTCATCGCCAATAATTTTGTCTTCTTCTGGTTGTGGACATATTTTCGCTTCTTTATTTGCTTCACGAATTCCATTCCAAGGAAGTCCTGGTTCGGGACTTTTGAACCTAAAATTTAAAGTGTTATTTATGTTTAAGTTTCGCAAAAATGCAACAAATAAACAAATAAAATAAATAACAAATTTAAAATAAACAAAAGCCGAAACATTTTAAACTGCAAATTTAAAAAAAACAAAATCCGAAACATTTTAAACTGCAAATTCAAAATACATAAATATATTATTTATATATTAATAAATTCTCCATGAGGAATTAATACAAAACATTTAAAAACATTTAACACAAAAAAAAATTCTAAAAAGTAAATAAAACATGATAAAAAGTAATTTTAGAACACTTAAAAAATTCTCGAAACAAAACTCACCCCTGCATTTTAAATTAAAAAAATCATAAATCATTTAAAATCATAAAAAATCGCATTTCTGGTTTTAAATTAAGTTAAAATGCCGATTTAATTTACCTAAGTTCTCCAATTGGAGGACGAGCATATGGAATTGCCAGGAAAGATGAAAAATTTCTGCCATTTTTTGCAGTGAGAATCGAGCCCCTTAGGGTTCCTTGAGAAATAGTAACTAAAGGATCATCGGCGGATACGAAAAAAAAGTTTGCCGTTAAAGTAAAAAAAATCAATTTATCAATCATATTGATAATGGTAATTATATTTGACAGGTTTTACCGTTAAGTGCTTTATCACAAAGAGTGAAGTTACTTATCAAACGTGGCAAGATACAATTGAGGAAGTATCCTCAACAACTGGTAATACTAGATATTTATACTAATTTGCAAAGATAAAAAACTTGTTTGATAAACCATCGGGAGGTCGATTAGTATGAAGCAGTTTAAATACTGACGCGCTCATTTCTATTTTGATAACTATTACATTGTTTGTAATTGGAGTAATAACGTGTTAATTTTTTTTTTGAATTTTTCCTATTTAATCAATTTTTTTCATCTGCTGATTTTCTAATTTACTGTTCCTTTAATTTTCTGTTTCTTTGATTTACTGTTTTTCAATTTACTGTTTTTTAATTTGCTGTTTTTTAATTTACTGTTTTTTAATTTACTGTTTTTTAATTTACTGTTTTTTAATTTGCTGTTCTTTTAATTTGCTGTTCTTTTAATTTGCTGTTCTTTTAATTCTTTAATTCTTTTTTAATTCATAAACGTTCTGCAAATGTCTTTCCTGTCATTTGCAGAACGCATTTTTGTAGAACGATCAATCGCATTTAAAATAAATAATTTATAAATTAATTAATCTTGGCTTCTAAATTGAAAACTAAATCTATTTTAATCTATTCTAAATCTAAAAGGAAAATGTTACAAAAATTAAGCAGACTTTAGAATCGGTTTTTCCAGAAATTCATGCGTGGGGAAAAATAATTATTGACCATCGTCACAATTGGATCAGTATTGTTTGAAATATTCCCAATTTGAAGGAATCTTCTATTTTCAACATAAGGCTGCCACAGATTTGGATTTTTCAACTGGCCAGACGATGGTTTTCTAAAAATTATTAAATGATTTTTAAAAAAGTAAATACATGGTTTTAAAACGTAATTTTTTTCGTAAATCAAAATACATCAAAATGAATCAA
Organism: Ganaspis sp. Gsp50; assembly: GCA_011057455.1. NCBI lineage: Eukaryota > Metazoa > Arthropoda > Insecta > Hymenoptera > Figitidae > Ganaspis > Ganaspis sp. Gsp50. Next base: position 11,446 of record WNHD01000284.1, on the reverse strand, counting down.
AATAAATAAAAGTAAATAAAAGTAAATTAAAGTAAATAAAAATAAATCAAAGTAAATCAAAGTAAATCAAAACAAATTAAAATAAATCAAAGTAAATTAAAGTAAATCAAAACAAATTAAAATAAATCAAAGTAAATCAAAATAAATCAAACAAAGTAAAATGAATTAACAAAAATAAAATAAAAAGTGATTAAATAAATATTTAAAAATTTCCAAATAGTGTGAAAAATTTCAAGCTTACCCTTCGATCGCAAATGAAGTCCACAAGTCGACCATAAGATTAAGAATTTTTTCATCTTTTTTTGATATTGTTTCATTCGTACTTTTTGAAAATAGATATGCAATTTCTTCGGCGTGTGGAACACCAAGATTTTTCTTCAAACCGAAAATTTTTAACATATTAGTCATGTTTAGACTAAAGTAACCAAATGAGTAAAAATAAAAAGGACTTTTCGACTCTTTAGCCATCTTTTCAATTAAAGAGGCTTGTGGGTACAGAAAACCACTATCGCTTACAAAAGTCGTAAAATTTTTTAGGAGCTGAAAAATAGAACAAATATCTTAACAAATATCTTAACAAATAAAATTAAATGCAAAAAATGTACATATATTAATTTAGTTTACATAAAGTTGTTTTTAAATGTAAGCATTTAATTTTATTTTATTTTACTCTTATTCTTCATTTCTTTTTAAATTACCTTATCCTTTACAAAAGAGTTCACTGATTTGTTAAAATAATAATCTTCAATCAATTTTCTAAATTTTCTTCCATTGGCCGACGTGACATAATACTTTGAAGTCGAATTGATGCATTTCTTGAGAAGAAATTTAATTTTATCGCCAGGTGTATTCTGTGCATACATTTCTGTTAATAACAATAATTAGCTTCTCTTTTGAAAATAACTTTCTTTGAGATAAAAAGTTGTTTTCAAATTTATTTTTCAACTTACGTAAAGTGACAAGTAATCCTTCATCACGAACAGTGCCGCTTATAAACGGAAGATCTTTCATTTTACCACGTGAAATTAAATTTCGAGGACTGTCAATTAAAAATGCATCTGCAGTTTTTAATTCGTTCGTTGGTACCCAAACGAATACTGGAAAATCTTTGATAAAAGTTGGATTTGCTCTTAATAGTGACTCCACGCTTTTGTTCCTTAAACAATTAACAAACTCTTCAGAACTGTTTCTTAAACAACCAACATTTTCGGCAACTGTTTTCATAAAGGGTTCATAATCCTCTTTTTTTCGAAAAATCCAAGGACTCAGTGCGCTGCCACTTTGAATAATATATTGATGAAATAGACCTGCGAAAAAGCAGAAAAATAAGTATAACACAATAATAACATAATACATATAATAAAATAAATAAAATATATATGTATATATAAAATATGTATAATGTATAATGTATAATGTATATATAAAATAAATAATATGAATACAATACTAATGAATAACTAAGTGTAAATATGTAGAAGATGTTGAGAAGATTTTAACAAATTATTATAGAATTACCGTCAGTTAAATCAGAAATTGCGTGAAGATTTACACACGCACCGCCTGCACTTTCTCCGAAAATTGTAATTTTATCTGGATTCCCTCCAAAACGACGAATATTTCTTTTTACCCATTTTAAAGCCAGCACTTGATCTTTCAATCCAAAATTTCCAGGAGCCGCAGAATCGCCTGTGGTTAAAAATCCAAATATTCCTAAACGATAGTTCATGGAGACAAGAATTATATCTTTATCCAACAAATATTTTGGTCCAAAAGTATTGGGATCACTGCTTTCAAATGCAAATGCTCCTCCATGAATCCAAACCATGACGGGAAATAACGTATTGTTGCTCTGTAACCAAAAGAGAACTGAAATTTGAATTTGATTCTTATTTTTTAAATTGAAAGATCAATTTTAACATTCATTATTTAATTAATTTAATTTAATTTATATTATTTATTTTCATTTTTAATTTAAATTCTTACAAAATATTGAAGAATTAATTGAATATTATATTTACATTTATATTTATTTTTATTTTTATTTTTAATTTCAATTTTATGGAAATTTTCCAATTTTAATGCAAATCATGGAAAACTCATGGAATTTTTACGCAAAAATAAGAATTCTTTTTAATTCGTTTGTGAATAATTAAAAAAGCAATGAACAATCTTACCACTGGTTTCTTGAATTCAAGAAGTGGTGTGTAAACATTCAAGAATAAACAATCTTCTTTACCGCTGATTTCACTTTTAGAAGAGATCTGAGAGCAAGAATTTCCTGCCTGTGCTGCTGGTCGAATTCCGTCCCATTTTCTCCTTGGTAGAGGATTTTTGAATCTACAAAATACAATAAATTGTTTAGAATTTTTGAAAAAAGGATTCTGAACCAGAAATTTTACAAAAAAGAAAACGAAGACAATAATAAATAAAAGAATAATAAAATGAAAAGAATAATAAAATGAAAAGAACAATAAAATGAAAAGAATAAATAAAATAAAATAATAAGTAAGATATAAATATAAAATCATAAATAAAAAGATAAATAAATTCATGGAACCAAAAATATTATTTACAATTCTTAAATAATTATTATTATTACTAAATAAATAAAACTTTGTTAAATAAAATTACCTGAGATCATCAATCGGAGGTTGAGCATACGGAATGCCGAGAAATGCAGAAATATTTCTGTGTCTAGTTTCAAATCGTGTCCCATTCAAAAAACCTTGATCAATTTTAACGATGAATTCTGCTCGTAAAAAATGAAGAGAAAAATAATAATAAAAAAAACTCAATAATTTTGCTCTCATTTTCAGAAATTTCAGTTTCAATTTTTTTCAAAAGAAATTACTTCCGTCCGTAAAAGTACTGAATAAAATTTTAAAGTCAAAACTTTCTCGAGGTCACAAATAGATAAACATCTCAGTAGAGGGGTTTTGCATGTTTCTGTATTAATAAATTATGCACTTATCCATTTTTTTCCTGGCGATAATTATAATTGACAGAACAGTTTAAAGCGTAAATAAAAAATATGTATCGATCGATAAAAAAAATGTGCAGAAAATAAAATAAAATTCAAAATATTTTGAATACAAAATAAAATAAATAAAATATAATCCAAAATATTGCAAAAGTATAAAACTCTTCAAAATATGTTGTTTAATTTTGGAATCACTGATTTATAAATTAAGCAATCATTGATCTTTAGAATTAATTAAAATTGTTTAAGATTGGAAAATGTTCTTTCCAGAAATCGATGCGTGGGGAAAAATAATTGTTGCTCATCGTTATAAGTGGATCGGTATTGTTCAAAATGTTTCCAATCTGTAGTAAATTTTTGTTTTTTACATAAGGCTGCCATAAATAAGGATCCTTTAGACGTTTTGATGATGGTTTTCTAAAACAAAATTAAATTAATATTAAATAATATTGTAAATAATGTGTACATGCAAAAAATACAGAGGATAAAAACCGCAGTCAAAATAAACAACTTTAAACAATATACAACAATATATAAAATAAACAATTTAAAAATCATGAAAGGGTACGGATACAGAAATAAAATAATAGAAAACAAAAAATAAGAAACAATGTACAAAAATTACAATAAAAAAAATGAAAGGAATACAAAGAATACAAAAAATACAAAAAATGATAAAGATACCGAAAATACAAAAGATACAAAAAATACAAATACAAAAAATACAAAGAATAAAAGAAATATAAAAAATACAAAAAATACAAAAGATACCAAAAATACCAAAAATACAAAAGATACCAAAAATACAAAAGATACCAAAAATACCAAAAATACCAAAAATACAAAAGATACCAAAAATACAAAAAATACAAAAAATATAAAATATAAAAAAAAATAGAAAAGATACCAAAAATACAAAAAATACGGAGAGTAAATAATATAAAAAACTTCCACGATGTGAGGAAACAAAAATGATTAATTCTAATAAAATTAATTAAATAATTATTAGTAAAAACACTTTTTGAATCTAAATTTAGTTAAAAATTACTGTACCCGTTTATAGCAAACGAAGTCCAAAAATCGACCATCAGATTCAGGATCTTTTCATCATTGTGCGTCGTTCGATGTGTAATATTTTGAGAAAAAAGATAAGAAAGTTCTGTAGCATGCGGAACACCGATGTTTCTAGTCACCGCCAATCCTGGAAACACGTTTCCCATATTCTCACTGAAGTAATTAAACGAATAAAAATATAAAGGGCTCTTTATTTTTTTAGTCATAAGGTCGATTAGAGTCGTTTGTGGATATAAAAATTCACTATCGCTCAGAAAAGTTGTGTAATTGTGCACGAGCTGAAACAAAAAATAAAAAACTAATTGTAAAAATGAATTCGATTTTCAATTATTCCAAAATTCCTCTTAATTTTTGCTTTAGAGCAAAAATTAAGAGGAATTTTTAAAGCAAAAATCAAGAGGAATTTTTTTGATAAAGTTACAATTAATTGAATAAATTAATTCTTTTGTTACAATTAATTAATTTTTTGTTACAATTTGTTATTACAATTTGTTGTTACATTTATTAATTCCTGAAAGTATTCGAATTAAAATTGCTTTTTATAACTTGAAAAATTTGCAATAAATACCTTATCTTTTGAAAGAGTGTACAAAGAATGGTTAAAATAATAGTCTTCAATCGTTTTTCTAAATTTCTTCACGTCGTTAGGATTCAAATAGTGACTTGAAGTACTATTGATGGAACTGTCTAGATAAAATTCAAGTCGCTCAAGAGGTAGCTGATCTGAACCCATTCCTGTAAATATAACAAATAACTGAATAAAAAAATAACTGAATAAAAATTAAAATTAAAAATTAGTTTCATTTCCTAAAATATTTGAGCAAATATTTTCTTTTTAACTTAATAATCAGTTTATTAATAATAATAGATTAATAATGAATAACAGATTCTTCTTTATAGAAATGTAAACTTGCCTAAAGTAACTACGTAACCCTCATCAACAACAGTTCCAGTTATACAAGGCAAATCTCTCAGTTTATTTCGAGCCATTAAATTTTTAGGACTGTCAGTTAAAAAAGCATCATCGGATTCTGCTTCATCAGTAGGTTTCCAAACAATTTCAGGAAAATAATTCAGATTTGTTGGGTTTGCTCTTAATAATGATACCATGCTCTTGTTCCTTAAACAATTAACAAAATCTTCAGAACTCTTGTTTAAACAATCAATATTTTTCGCAACTTTTTCTATGAAAGGTTTATAATCCTCTTTTTTCCGAAAAGCCCAAGGACCAAATGTGCTACCACTCTGAATTATAAACTGATGGAAAAGACCTGCAAAAACAAAATTTTACGTTAATGATAAATAAAAGTGTACGTTCTTTTTGTTCAAAAAATTATTAGATTTTTTAAACGAGGTCATAATATATTTTATCTGACAAAGAATTGAAAAGTCAATAATGATAGATGATAATTAATATGAAATATAGAGAATAAGTATCTAAATAGAGCTAAACAATGAAGTAGATATAAAAATAAATAACGTCAAATCGATAGTCAAGTATTAATTAAACAAGTAGATAAAATGAAACTGAAAAAATCAAAACTTAACCACGACTTAAATCCGAAACGGCGTGAAGATTGACACTCGCACCTCCAGCACTTTCTCCAAAAATTGTAATTTTATTCGGATTCCCTCCAAAACGACGAATATTCTTTTTTACCCATTTTAAAGCCAGCACCTGATCCTTCAATCCAAAATTTCCAGGAGCCGCAGAATCTCCAGTGGTCAAAAATCCAAAAATTCCTAAACGATAATTCATCGCGACAAGAATTACATCTTTATCCAACAAATATTTTGGTCCATATGGACTGGTACTTCCATAATAAAATCCTCCTCCAAAAATCCACACCATGACTGGCAGCAATTTTCTTTCTTCTCTCTAAGAAAAAAATTATTAAAAAGTTTAACGATTATATTTATACAATATATTTATCGAACATTCTTTTTAAATATGTTTTTCGAATGATTGATTAATTTAATTAATTATAAAATTAATTAAACAACTTTTATCATCGAACATTCTTTCTGATTTTCTTATTTTTGTGAATAAAATAAAATAAAATAAAATATGTTTTTCGAATTATTAATTTAATTCATTATAAAATTATATTATAAAATTATATTATAAAATTAATTATAAAATTAATTAAACGGCTCTACCATTGATGAATTAAATTCCAAATATGGCGTAAAAACATTTAAAAACAAGCAATCTTCTTCTCCAAACATAAATTCCTCGTGTATTTGGGCACAAGCATTTCCTTCTTTTTCAGCTGAACGAATTCCATTCCATTTTTCTCCAGGCACAGGATTTTTAAATCTGAAATGTCACGAAAATTGTTAAAAAGAATTTTTAGAAAAGAATTTTCCAAATAGGCAAACGAACAAACTTTTTCTAGACAAACGAGTTAAATTTTTTCCAAAATTGTACCAAACTTTAGGACAAATTTTCCAAAAGTGTACTAAATTTTAAAACAAATTTTTCTAAATATCTACTAAAATTTAGTACACATTTTTCTAAAAATGCACATTTCACGATTTTATTCTTTAGGCAACATTTTTAAGAGAGGAATTTATAAAATGGAATTACCTGAGATTTTGAATTGGAGGTTTCGCGAACGGAATTCCAAAAAATGCAGAAATATTCCTGTTGTTTCTAGTTTCAAATGTAGTCCCTCTAAGATATCCTTGATCGATTTTTACGAGGGGTTCGGATCGTAGAGCATTAAGGCAAAAATAATAGAAAATAATGAACTTGAATGAGTATTTTATAACCATTGTTTTATGCATTGAAAAAGTCTTGAATAATTATGATTTTTTTTTGGCTTGGAACTTTTTTATTGGAACTTTTGACTCCCTACCAAAATAATAAACACTATTAACTCAAAAAGACGCAAAGTGATAAAAAAGGTGCAAAAAAGTAAATGGAGGAAATGATTTTAACACTCGTTATAATAATAGTTAATCTTTAAGCTTTTCAAATCTTCCCATTTTTAGATAACAGAGGTTTTTTAAAAACAGAGGACTTGGAATTTAAACTGTTTTCTTTGTGAACTTTTTTATATAACAGTATTTCAGTTCTTCTAACCCGTGGCAAAAGAAAGAATAAATTATACCTAAATAGTTTTTGTACTTGAAGATCATTAATAAATTATGCATGACGTATTCGAAAATTACGAATAATTCATTATTATTATTCATAATAATAATTTTCATCAATATCATCGAAATTTTTAAGTAAAAATAAAATAATGACCACGTCAATTATACATTCTTAAAAAATAGATAAATTTTCTTTTGACGTAAAGAAAATTATTTCCAACGCACGCGTATTGTTAAAATAATGCCTCTTTTTACTATTAATTAAATTTAACGAATAAAAATTTCTTTGAAAATTTAAATACAATTGAAAGTAAATAAAGAATTGCTCTATGAGTAAGCAAAAAGAAATTGAACCGCAATAGAAATGAAATTGAAACGAAATTCAAACGAAATTCAAATGAAATTGAAACAAAATTGAGATGAAACTGAAATGAAATTGAAACGAAATTGAAACGAAATTCAAATGAAATTGAAACAAAATTGAAACGAAATTAAAATGAAATTGAAACAAAATTGAGATGAAACTGAAACGAAATTGAAATGAAATTGAAACAAAATTGAGATGAAACTGAAACGAAATTGAAATGAAATTGAAACGAAATTCAAATAAAATTGAAATGAAATTGAAATTAAATTGAAACAAAATTCAAATAAAATTGAAACAAAATTTACAAAATGCAAAAGTGAAATCATTTTAGAAATAACGACAAAAAATGTTTACGGAGGCTGTAAAAATAGATCAATATCAATTAAAAAAAGCTTCCTCTATGAGGAAGCAAAATTAAATAAACACCGGAAATTCTGTTCTCCAGAACTCCATACTACGATTATAATAACTGTTGTCCATTGACGTCGATGGATCGGAATGATTTGAAAAATTTCCAATTTGGATGAATCTTTTTTTCTCCATATAAGGCTCCCACAGATATGGATCTTCTAAAACATCTGATGTTGGTTTCCTGAAATATTGATCATAATTTTTATTTATAAACAAAAAAGGGAATAGAAAACAAAAACGTAAAAACAAAAAACAATAAAAGTAAAAACAAAATAGTAAAAATAAAAAAGTAAAAACAAAAAAGTAAAAACAAAACACAAAAAAGTAAAAAACAAAACACAAAAAAGTAAAAAACAAAAAACAAAAAAGTAAAAACAAAAAAGTAAGAAAGTATAAACAAAAGAGTAAAAAACAAAAAAGCAAAAGAGGAAAAAACACAAAACGTACTTAATAAAAGTGTTTAAATTTTAAAAATACTTGAATTTTAAAAAATATATCTCCTGCCTTAAATTAAATTAATAATCTTTCTCTACTTACCCATTTGTAGCGAACGAAGTCCAAAAGTCGACCATGAGATTTACAACCTTTTCATTATTGCCTGATATCGCATCAGTGGGATTTTTTGAAAAAAGATACGATATTTCTGCACCATGAGGAACGCCAACGTCTTTATTTGGATTGTGAAACATGGTGCTCATGTATGAACTGAAGTAATTAAATGAAAAAAAATAGAAGGGACTCTTTATCTGTTTAGCAAGGACGTCTATTAAATTTGTTTGTGGATAGAAAAATCCGCTATCGCTTAAAAAAGACGAATAATTTTGCAGAAGCTGAAAAAAGGGGTTTTAATCATTTACTAATTAACAATATTTTCATATCATATCTTAATTATATTTTAATCACATTCTTATCAAATATCAAAAAAGTTTTGTTAACATTTTAAATTGTTGGTAAAAAAAATTGACTTCACTTTTGAAGTTTTTACTTTAAAATAGTTTTACTTTTAAAGTTTTTACTTTACAATAGTTTTACTTTTAAAGTCTTTACTTTAAAATAGTTTTACTTTTAAACAGTTTTACTTTCAAATAGTTTTACTTTTTAATAATATAAATTTTCAAAGTACCTGATCTCTTGAAAATGAGTACAAGGATTCGTTAAAATAATAATTATCAATTACTTTCCTAAAGTATGTTATGTCGTAGGGATAATAGTAAATTGAAGTATTATTTATGCTCTTTTCGAGAAACTGTTGAATTTGTTGAATTGTTACTTCTTCTCTGTACATGTCTGTTTTTGAAACAAAGTACCTTCTCTTTATTCATTCATAAAGATTTAGTAAAAAAATCAATTCATAGCAAATATTTATCATATATTGTTTTATATTATCTTATTTTATACTTCTTTACTTTCTATTCCCTTGTTTTTTATTTCCTTATTTTTTATTTTTTCACTTTAGATAAACAAATGAATTAATCATTTATTTAGTATAAAATTAAGAATTAAAAACTCACTGAAAACAACTTGTCCTGCCTCGTCAGGAACAGTACCACTAATAGATGGCAAATCTTTCAGTCTGTTCAAAGAAATTAAATTTATAGGACTGTCGGTCAAAAAAGCTTCTTCAGATTCTGCTTCATTCGTTGGCAACCACACGACCTCTGGAAAGTATTCCGCTTTACTTGGATTTGATTTTATCAAAACTTCTACACTTTTCTGTTTTAAACACTTGACAAAAAGTTCGGATGTCCTATTTAAACAACCAACATTTTCACCCACTGTTTGTAAATAAGGTTTATAATCTTCTTTTCTTCGAAAGGGCCAAGAACCCAATGCGGTTCCACTTTGCATTATGTACTGATGAAAAAGACCTGAAAACATTCAGTAATAATTTACGAAAAAGTCTCTTTTATGGCAAATAATAATATACAGTAATTTAGAAATTATGTAGCAAGAAATAAATATAAAAATCAAGTTGTTAAGTAAATTTTAAGTAATAATAAAAAATAATAAAGAATAATAAAGAATATTATAGAATAATAAAGAATAATAAAGAATTATAAAGAATAATAAAGAATAATAAAGAATAAAGAGTAATAAAGTCAAATAATAATTCAGTAAATTTTACATTCTCATCAATAATGAAAAGATACAGGATTTATGCACCTTTTTAGTTAAAAAATACCTAAAAATATTCGAATTTTAAATCAACGTACTTTAAAAAACAAAAATAATTCAAAAAGATTGTTATACAAATTATTTGCAAAACAAATTACCATCACTCAAACTCGAAATTGCATGCAGATTGACACAAGCCGCGCCTGAACTTCCACCAAAAATTGTAACCCTGCTTGGATTTCCTCCAAAATTGCGAATATTTTCCTGGACCCATTTTAGAGCCAAAACTTGGTCCTTCATTCCATAATTCCCCGGGGACACAAAATTTCCAGTTGTCAAGAATCCCAAAATTCCTAAGCGATAATTCATCGAGACATAAATTACGTCTTTATCCAAAAGATAGTGTGGACCATAAAGACTCGGACTACCACTTCCAGAAAAAAATCCTCCACCGTGAATGAAAACCATCACAGGAAGTAGGGTACTATTATCCTAAAAAAATTAAATTAATATTATATTTGTATATTATATATGTATTAATATTATATTTTTATATTATCTTTGTATTAATATTATATTTGCATGAATATTATATTTGTATTAATTATTATTTCAATCAATTTAATATTATTTCTCATATTTACAGAATTTTGTTTTCAAACTACAGTTTTTCAAGTTTCTCTCCACTTTAAATTAAAAACGATCCTAAATATGTAATAGAATAACATAAAAATTCTTACCATTGAAGAATTAAATGCTAAAAGTGGAGTATAAACATTCAAGTATAAACAATCTTCTTTCCCTTCGATACGAAATTGCTGATTCATTTGAGCACAGACATTTCCCTCTTCATGCGCTGAACGAATTCCATTCCAATTTTCTCCAGGCACAGGATTTTTAAATCTAAAAAACAGTACAAAAACTTTTAGTATAATAACATTAATAACATAAGGAAACTAATGTATAATAACATTAATAATTACAATGCAATAATTTGTACAATGGGAAAACCGGAACATTTTCACAATTTCCTATAAAGAATGAAAAAATTTCAATACCTAAGATTTCCAATTGGAGGTTTTGCGTAAGGAATTCCAAGAAAGGCAGAAGCTGTTCTGTGTCTTGTATTAAAAATTGTCCCCTTTAGAAATCCTTGTTTAATTTGAACAATAGGTTCTGCTTGTGAGGAATTGCAGTAAAAGAAATATAAAATAATAAATTTACCTATGAATATTATATTCATCGTTTATTATTAAAAAAATCTTTAGATAATTTACGTCGATAAGCGCGAAAAGGAATAAAAAATACAATACAGAACAATTGTACAATTGTACAGTTGTACAATTATACAATCTTTTGATCGATAGCGTTAAAGCTACAAACAATTTCTGGAG